>WIXG01000316.1:0-92243 GCA_009869945.1 Mesaphorura yosii | reverse complement strand
AAATTATTTTTGCAATTTCTCTCCAACGACAGGTCGTTGGTCGTAATGAGGGCAGATTTGGGGTTGCCTTGAGACCCTCTACATCCCCCAAAAGTTTGGTTCGGGTTTGGCATTGGACGATCTGGTTATCCTCCTTGTCAGAGAGGTCCGATAAAAAGTACGCGCAGGAGAGCAAACTCTCGAGAAGGCAGGCAAGGAGATTGCAAGTGCCTAGTGAAGTGCAATGTGCGAGCTTGTTGAACTTGAAGCCTCGGCGAGACGAGACGCGACGCAATTTCAAAAGAAATGCAGCTCGGCGTGGCGTGCTCGATTTCGAGTTTAGGAAAGGCGAAAGATATGATTTATGGGAAAACGGAAAGCATGCCAAGTTTCCGAAATGCATTTATTATTTTTATATTATGTCCAGCTCCGAACACAGAACACACGGACCATCGATACTTTTCTTCGTATCTCTAAAAAGAAAGTACTGAGCCTTGCCTTGCATTGAATTGCAGTGCATTGCATTGCAAATTACGCCACTGCCACTGCCACTTACGTTCTATCGCCCAGCTGCTCCTCTTCCTCGTCTTCGTCGTCGTACAGCTCTTCGTCCGGTTCGTACTCGTCGACGGTCGACGGCAGCTCCTGGTGCGTAATGAACTGGTCCATCCAGAGCTCCTTGTCAGTGTCCGAGTCTACAATGCAAAGGCAAATAGAAAGAAGAGCCGATTGTTAATGAAATTCACACTTTTAATGGGTTAGATCGGTTTGGTGAAGTGCGTGAAGAGATAGTGTGCGAAGAAAGAGTCGCAGCGTAGCGTAATGCTTAGCTGGATATTTTTAGACCAGGCAAATGGCATTCGCATTAGCATTCGAGACTTTCAAGGGAAGTAAACACATTTTAAAGGGTCGTGCGCTCTTCAATCCAAAAGATTTCCCTGTTGGCTTTTCTCCGTGCAGGCAGACAAATGTGACACCGACACTGCAAGAATTCAATTCAGCGTGTGCAATGAATTGAAACTTGAATCTCGGGCATCCGCATGCCGCAGCCACAATTGAGAATTCGGTTTATACGAAAACGTTCCTTCCTTGTCATACCGTAAAGATACATATACCCAAACTTAATTCTGTAATTCGTAATCCGCGTTCGGGGCTTCGAAGAAACTTCAGCCAAAGTCAAGTAAGTAATGCAATGTTGTGGTTGGATTGAAAGGGGAAGCAATGTTTTTTGCTTTACAGGTGAATTTCGATCATTAACTGTCTAAATTAGGGTTCTTATGTCTTAATATCCGTTCTGTCACGTCGCGTCACTGCAACTGCAATGCACCTGCACATGCATGGTAATGAACATAATTCGAAGTCGAAGACTAATTCAAAATTGGTCAGGACTTAGGACGATTCAAATGGGAAATCAATAATGCACTTTCTAATGGGCCGGGCATATGAAAGTTGATGTTGATGACTTCTTCGTGCTTGCGTTCGTGCTCGACTCGCGTTGCGTTGCGTGTCGCGTGCAAGAAAACAAGAATTCTAATTTGCTTTGGCTAACTTTTGCTAGTAATACGAATTAATGCCAAAACGAAAAGACAAAGGACTCGTGGCACCGGGACGCATGGACATGACAAGCCAAGCAGCAAATAAGCGCAAAAGTTGTTTATCGATTTTCTAATTATTGCACACGCAGTGAGCCAGCAAGCGAGTTTTGTCATTGTCATTGTCATTCCCATGTTTTGTGCATGCTGCAGAAAGTCTTTCCATCACCTAATTTAACGGATTACAAGAAATGACAGCGGGAGACATTTACTCAACAATACACTCATAAATTACAGATTTAATTCACATCACAGCAAGTTTACTATTGGCTGTTTGTACAGAGAAATGTTCCACCACACCTTCAGGCTCGGCTCGTCGTAAGGTGAGGTCTTTAGCTTTTAGCTGGCAAGGATCATCTTCACATTATTACAATAACAATATTTATACAGCAATAATCACGAGAGTCAAAAGTTAACAGTCATACAATCCAGGATGCCATGCAGGCACGAAGATACTGAACAACTGGAGAAGGACATGAAATATTCCATTTTATTGTTGTACAGGATTTCAAAACCAAAACATGAACAACTGGGATTACCTCTCTGTGCATTTCTGCTGTGCTGTGTTTAGTGTTTTTGTACATTCATGGTTACAGGTTACATGACATCACGTATTTATTATCACATGGAATTCCATGACGGCTGGCCCGGCCCAGCTTGAACTTGGAGGAAAATAACCTCCTGCCGTGAAATTGCATTAGAGAATGACCAACCGAACGACCGAACTGTACCCTTTTCCGCTTCTTTGCATTGGCATCGAAATCGATGCACGCAGGCACGATCTTGTTTAAGTACAATCAAACTGAAGTCTGTTCTTGTTCTTGGAAATTCTGACAAACTGTTTGTTCAAGACTTTGGTCTCTCCAATCAATTAATTCAGAATTAAACTGACGAATGCACTCGAAATTATGTTATCAAGTCAGACCACACATTTGTGGCTTGGCTTCTGGAAATTCGATTCCCCCAACTAGAATTCCGTGGAAATCGAAAGACGGGACAGACAAGTCATGACAATGAATACGTAATCTAAATTAAATTAAGAGATTAGCTTCCCTCACCAAATGCCGAGCCAAGCTCAAGCCCAAGTCAGAATTATCAGATTACGGACAGACGCCGATAATTTTATTGTAAAAACCCAAATATTAGCAAATACGTTCTCAGAGATTCACTTGGAGTAGCTTCAAGCAATTACTCACGTTTTCTGCTGAAATGTCTTGAAGATGACGCCATGGCTTCGGTTAATTGACTTGGCCTGCCTTCTTAGTGTCAGTGACAGCTCCTCGAACTCGTTTGCACCTGAAACTAAGAAAAAACAACTAATTCAGTTTTTCAGTTAAAATATGAAGTGGAATCGAATGAATTGAATGACAACAGTTAAAATGGCAATGTTTCAACCGTTTTTTGTTCAAAACAACAAAAAACGGATCTATAATTTGTGAAAAGGCGTTAATCTTGAGTTCTATCGCCACAAGACACTCAAAAAATTATGGGCCATCAAATCAAATCATCAGCTTCATTTGATGACGCGCGAATTTTGAATTACGACACCCCGGAGGAAAACATGTCTTGATATCACTCATCCGCTGAATGAAACTTCTCCTTGAAGAAGTTTTTTGTAACTCGCAGGCAGAGAGGGAAAAGTTGCTATGCGGGTCGGTAAATAATAAATATTAATACAAGCTGTACGCACGACGAGATGACGTGACATTGACAGAACATTATTTAATTTACACTCCAATAAACACGTAACACGTTGTAGTCGGATCCTCCAGAGTACAATGCAGAATCCTGGAGAATAAATGGGCTGGTTGTTATTGTAGCACTTGCACTCGTAGTAGGTAATAAGATGCGATAATGCGATGCGATACGATGTGTTTCTTTCTTTCTCCTTCTGCTAGGCCGCACTGCATCAGTTATCTTAATGGAACCGAATAATGGAATAATGGCACACTTGAGAATGAACACTACACTCCAACGCGAATTCGAACGCGTAAGAGAAATAAAGAGAATAGAGAAGATGAGTCTTCTGGTGAGTGGTGAGTCTGATGAGTGATGATGAATATGAATATCACAATAACAAACGGCCAATTTATTCTTTACACTTTGAGATTTACGCCAAGTGCCAAGCGTCAAGCCAAGTGCTAAGTGTTTTCTTCTGCGTTCAATTTCCCCTGTCAGTGGCAGGTTCACTTCGACGACGCAGTTTTTTGTATAGTATTTGGCATTTTCAGCTTTTCATGCTTTTCAGTTTCATTTGATGAATGCATGACGGAATTTAATCTTAATTTCGTAATTTAGCACAAATGAAGTCCAGCAAGCGTGAAAATGAAATCGGAGGTTAATATTTCTATAATTCAAAAATATTACGTGTAGAAATTCATGTGTTTTGCATGACGATTCACGAGCGGATTAATTTTGATTGATAACCGACAGCCGGGCTTTATTCTTACTTTCTTGCGCATTACGCATGCAAGCATGATAATTTCGGTAGTTCCGTTGTGTGTGTTGTTCCTAGTTTAAAGGTTTTTCATACCAAAATACGTGCTGCTTTCATTTTTGAGTCAAGTAATATGAGGATTAGGATTATAGCCGGTCAATTTTTCGCTGCCCACAAAATTGCAAACGGAACGCAACGAAGGCATTTTGTATTCGGCTGCTTCTTGCTTGGGGTCGTTGAGGTCGGGAGTCTGGCCGCAAAAACAAACATTTTTCTTGGTTCTTTTATCAAAACGTCTTGCAGCCTTGCATTTTCGTATCGCCAAGCGAAGCGCAGCGATCATCATTGCACTGCACGCATTGCCGAAATGGATTTGATCTCATCATCCTGTCTTGGAGATTGATGCAACTGTTTTCTTATTATTTTCCTTCCCCGGGACCAAAACTTTTATATTTTGGTCTCCGTTTCGGTTTTTAATAAGAATTCGCCCAGTCAAGCCAAGCCAAATGCGGCGCGGAAAAACGAGCCGCATTAAATAAATGGCCATCATTTTTTGAGGGGAAGACGAAGACGAAGACGCTGTGCTGATAATTTAAATTGGCCACAGAAGAAGCAGCAGCAAGCAGCGAGCTTGCTAAATAGTAAAACATTACCATGCTTAATATACGAGCAGTTTATTGCTGACACGTGTCGGTCGTTTTCGTTTTCTTTTCGCACTGTGTTTCGTTAGGTTTCTTTCTTTTGTTTACGGCACGGCAATCTACATTTCAACAAGTTCAAGCCCGAAATCGTGAATAGCGTCTAGCGTGAATTTCTGCAGCTGGCGGATCGAATGACTACAATTTGAACAATACACGATGATCATTCGTAATGCACAATGCCAAATACGAGTAAGAGTAAACATTCGGAGAGTCGGACGGACCCGACGGCCAAGAAACACAAATTGCATCTGCGTTTTCTGTATCTCGAGCTTTGTAAGCACCGAGCATCGCGGCTTACGTTTACAAGCTTCAGAATGCGTGCAATATTTTCACATTATTTGCGACGTGTGAGGAAATTGCTGGAGACTCGCTTAAAGAACGAAGCGGCAACCGGCGGGCGACGGCTTGAGTGTGTGCATTAAATTCAATAGATAACATGACAAGGCTGAAATATGAGAACGAGAACGAGAAGTTTTTTTTTAAAGTTGTCTCCAATTTTGCAATAATTCACTGCTGCATGGACTCGCTCGGCTTGTCAGATTCGCTTTTCTTTTGGTATTTGTAGGCGAAACTTCCTAGAAGTCTTGAAACTCTTGCTACTCCTGCATTTTGCGTTTTGACGAGCTTTATTGGAAAACAGCTCGAAGATCCATTTCAGCTGTTGGATGAACTTTTTAATGCAAAAATGCTCCAAATCAAACCACTTATCATGAATTGTGTGAGAGCTATTCGCAGATTTACAAAATTAAACACTGACGACCAGCTCTTCCACGTATTCGTACTTCGTCTGCTTGCAGCTAAGAAAGATGATGAAGGATAGCGAAGCCAAGGCATTTAAAATGTCAATACTGTACAAATTACAGTCAAGAATTTATAGTCTTCAAAAGCTCCTGACTTTGAACCGTTGAACCACACTCGTGAGCAGCCGAAACCCAAACCCAAACCAGATGATAAAAGGAACTGCCCGGGAGAAAGAAGATTACGTTCGGCAAATAAACCGTAAACGTACACCGAAAACCGGATTTTGCGTTCTCATTCAAAGCGCTGGCTCGGCTTGACGTGGTTTGGCTTCCTTTAAAGATAAAGCGCCCAAGGAGAAAATTCGTTGACATATTCCCTGAGTGCGGTCTCTCAGCTAGATATGAGCCAAATTCTCGGTCCTAGTCGACAGTCAGATCTTTGAACTTTTGTCATCTTTACTTAAACGACCGGACAAGCAGTAGCGGCAGCTATTTAAAGCGAAAGCTGAGTTCTAAGAAACTCATCTGGATTGATCTTCAAGAATTCATCCGAAAAGTCCGAAAGAGGGTGAACGGTGAATCGTGGAAATACGAGCCATAAAGGAAACATTAGCCAAGCTCAAGTCAACCTGAGGAGCGCAGAAAAAACTCGCGCTTCACGAGTTCTGAATAAACTTTTCGCTCAAGAAAGGTAGCTCATAAAGAAACATGATACATAAACTAACAAGTCAAGTCACAGTCGCAGTCACAAGTCTCCTAAATACACCGTGTAAAATCACCCGTGTCGAGAAGGAAGACGAACGACTGCGACTACGAGTCGGGATTAGAATGTGCATTTCGCATGCATTCAAGGAGATTCTGAATCCCTTTTCGAGCAAATAATGCCAGACTTGACAGAAATATTGCATGCGCCGCGCTACAGAAAGTTCGATTTCAAAGAACTACAGATCGCAGACGCTCGTTGCTCGTGCTTTCTCTGAAATAGTGAAATAAAGCTCGAGTCTTTTTACTTTTTATGTCCGCCTTGCGCGCGTGCCGCGTGCGTTTCATGTCTCAAAGGTGGTATCGCATCTTATTTGTCAAACCGAGTGAAAAACATCGGGCGAGCAACAGAGTGCATATAAAATACATCACGTTACACGAATCCACGAGAGCGCGAGTGCTGCTGTTCGATGGTACAATAAAAAGAGATCAATATCTGTCCAAATAAAGACATCAACAGAATGTTTCCGACGAAGACTGCGACTCCATTCAATTGCCATCGCCATTACGATTCGATTGTGATAAACTTGCCTGCTAACGATGTGCCTCAACTAAACTCTGAACCGAACACCGAAGTTTGCGTTTGCGTTTATGAATCTTTCTGCTTTCTGTGCCTGCCTGGCCGGAGTTTCGAGCTTCGACTTTCGAGTTCCAAGATAATTGAAAATCCCAAAACTTTGTTGCACAAAACAGATTCTTGTTCAGGCAGACAGGCAGGTACTTTATAAACTTTCTACCGTCAAAACTGTATAATTAACATTTGATTAGCTGCCTCCCATTTCACGAGTCCACGAGACTTGTTTACTTTATGTAATGCTATCTTGCTATGCTATGAGTCATTCATTTACATGAACTCTTGAACCAGCCGTGGCGAAAGCAAGGAACTTACAAGTACCAAGTACCAATTAACCCGTCGCGGGCGGCAGGCCGCAGGTACTTCATAATTACTTTTAGAATGCTAATGCTAATTTTATGGAAATGCAGTTCCCAGTTTTCGCAGTCCGTTAGGCGAAAGTGTACCTAAACTCTGGATTTGGCTTGGCTTGTGTTTTTACATGAGTCATGAGCTGCGGCCACAATTTGGGGAGTGGGAGTGGGACGCACATGTGTCACTCACTTCATGTCTCACGTCTCTGTCTCCAGCCCACGGCCACATTATGCATTTACAAACGAACATTATTCTTTAACCAACAACGACCCGACAAGGCAAGCCATAAGACGCGACAGAAAAGGAGAGAAAAGACCAGCTGCAGACATTAAGCGCTGGTAAACTGGTAACTAGCACAAGGCGAATGATTTACTTTCGGAATTTTTACCTCAAATAATTCGTAGGCTCCCCTTCCTCGATTCGAATTTCTTCTCTCTGTTGAGCCTTTTCTTTACAGTAACAGGACTTAACGATTCTGCACCACAAAAATAGGAAATTTGAGAGATACACACGTACAAGTGCGAGTTTCACCCTCGCGAGTTGTTCAAACAGGGCACATAACACAACAACAACCCTTTTAATACATAATAACAGCCTTCTTAACCCCCGCACCACCACCACCAGCAAAGGTATGTATTACTTTTTAATAATATCAACTTGATTTATGAACACCTCCCGCATTTCGCCTATCGCGTCTAGCGTATCTTTCACTTTTGACAGTTTCGGGTGCATTTTTCCACTGCCGCAGAGGCAGGCGAAGAATTCTTCTCCTGCGGACGCGTAATTCTGAAGAGCAAAGAAGACAGCAGAGCAACGCCTGAAGATAAGACTGACGGAGTCTGGCTTGCGAAAATGATAATTTGTACGTACTTCGATCGCGCCACGCGGATGAGGGCACTTTATCATTATTATGCAAACGATGGGCCAGAACAGGCGAAGAACTGAGAGCTGAGAACAGAACGAAGTCAAGTCAATGGAAAATTCTATTAGAAAGGGTTTACGCGTTTGCGTTTCCTCCTTCCATTTTCTGCTCGAATGCTCATTAATACTGACGCTGCTGCACAGGTTGATCAATGATCATTATCTCCTTGCCTTGCCTTGCCAGCACTGATCTGCTCTGCTTTCACTTTCTGTGGTATGGCACGACCAATTCGAATTTCTGCTTTCGGCGAATTCGGGCAGAAAATTGCAGATTGGTATCCCCAAACACAATGCTGGGCTGGACGATTATCACATCATCAGCAATTTACTGAAAGATGAGACTGTGGGACTTTCTGGCAACGGCAATGAAATAATTACACACTTTTCAGTATTTCGGTCCCACTTCGCATTCGCACTTCGAATTACACACAGCTCGTCAAACCCCATTATTTAACAATCACCGACCAAAAAGAGGGGCAGGCGTTGGCGTTAAGGAGTGAATGTGAACAAAAGTGACACCACACTGCCACTGCGTCCCGCATCTCAAAATCATTACTGGGAAGTAAGTAAAAGGGTCATCACCATCAAGCCAAGCCGGGCGAAAGCTCGAATCTCATACATATTTATTATTCAGGGCAAATAAAGAGATTTTGTGTCTCGTCATTTGTGTGTTGTGTTTTGTGGAAGGGGACGAGACGAAATCAAACAGCAGCAGCAGCAATATTTCATACACACGGACTCTCAACGAGAACGAGTGCTTACTGCTCCATTTTCCGCACTATTTTCGGTTAATTGTATTTACTTTGTGCCTGAATCTGAATTCTGAATCTGAGTCAGGACAGGAAAAATCGAAATTAGGATTGATGACTCATTCTCACGACGAGTCAAATAAATCACAAATCGGCAGGCACTACAACGATGACGATGACGTGTTAAAGTCTAAAAATAAGTGCGTGCACATGCATGCGTCAAAATTCTGAGGGCTTCTGAAGAGTTCCATTCACAGCTATGCTCGTGGCTCGCATTATTAAAGATTTATTGGCACCAATTCTCGCTTTTCTCGCCTTGAACGCCTTTTGTGTCGTATTTTCGTGTTTTTGCTGTGACAAACTTTCTCAAGTGATTTGGGTTCATAAAAGAACCGATTCAATAGAATCACATCAAAACATGCCGGGAAATTCGCCCGAGCCGAGCCGTACGCGTATGAGCGCGCGCCTTCTTTTGTCATTGTTGTTTGGGAAAATGTACGTAGCACAATACGTGTGAATGTGAATTGATGGATTGATTGGGAATAAATAGAATTTACGATCAGTAAACTTCCAAAGTTTAAAAATTCTTCAAATTCAAACTCGCACTGAAAGCTAAGACAAGCCTTTCAAGCGACCAAATCCAAGAACGCCGATTGAATTTTGACAAATTCGAGAGAAAGGCTAAAAATGAACAAAGTTCCTATGTGCCAATGATGCATCATAACAAATTGATTCGAGAACTTCGTCGATTTCAAAGTTAAATTCATGATTTTATTGTAATGCAAATCTAAATGACGACTCTGCATTGTCAAATCGACCATCTACAATTTTGGAATTGAATATCCATGAAAGCCAAAATCCAAACTGCTCGTCAAAGCGTCAAGCTGTGTGGAATGCCCAATGTGCAATCTGGCAGCAAGAGTAATAAAAGCAGTAAACGACAATTTACTCTCAAACCGCAAATAATACGAACAATAAATTCAAATCACTTTCACTTCCACGCATTCAGAGACCATATAAAGTACTTCTACGGAGCGCAGTGTAATGACGCGCGGAATGGAAACAACTTTCAATCAAAGGAAAGTATAGCCGTGTGGCCGTGTCCATTGTTTTACCTTTGATGAGTTTTCCGCAAGCTTTGCTTTGTCTCTCTTTCTGCTTCTGATGTGATGAAATTCTGTGAGACTACGACTACGATTGTGACTACAAATTGAAATCTCGTAGAATGAAAGCCAAGCCCAGCCAGAACTGAACTGCACTTAGAAGACAAGAAAGTGTGTGTTTTCAATAAACTCCCACAAAATGCGAGCCGAGCGAGCTGCGGCCGTATGAAGCTGACATTTAAATCATCGTCTCGCCGCCGAATTTTAGGCCAGACCAATGCCAGACACAATATTGTGCGACATCGGTTGAAAATCAGGCATAATATTATTACTACAAGACAAGTCAGTCACTGCCTCGTCTGCGAAAGCTTCTAGCTTAGTTAGTGCTGACGCTGACTCCAGTTTCCAGTTTCTAGTTTCCATCAACAAGCTGACAAGGACACGAAATTAGTTTGGGCGTTCATTAGCGACGAAACTCGAACGACTCAGCAATGTTTTCCTACGCATTCACGTCGTCATCATCATCATCATCGTCAAATGTGTGTTTAGTTCCAGGTTGCGAGTAAAAGTGAATTTGTGAGTGGCTGCGTACTGCCTGGCTTCAGGGAATCAATAAAATGCATTTTCGACTATATGAAACTGAAGACGGACGCATCCATCCGTCGTCATCGTCATACTCGTCGTTTCATAATGGAATTACGCATTTATATTACAATACGAATACGAGTACAGGTACAAAAAGTTTTGATATAAAAATTCAATATTCTTTGCATTATACGATTGCAGTCTTCTAAGTGCAAGTGCAGCAAGAGCAACACCTTAGGACAACATCAGCCAAGAAGTGCAGCGCAACGGTTGCGAGGAGAATGAATTGCAAATATAAAAGTACAGCTCACAGTACAGGATGGAATCTAATCCTCATATCGTATGAGTCAAAGCAAGGCAAGGAAATGGAATATCTTGTCGAACCCGCATTACAAAGTCATTTCGCCAGATGATGGATGACGTTCCTGTGAGTCTTATTTCCATTTCATTTCTTCCAGCGAAGCGCCGAATTGTAGAAGATTCAGAAGTCGAAGCCGAAGCCTTTCCTGTTCTGTTTTGCTACCAGTTTTTATGCTCCTTCGCCTGCTGCCTCGAGGCGGACGCATAATTGAGTTTTACCCTCAAACGAGTCGCTGGAGACTCGTTGCCATCAAACCATCAATTAATACGTCATTAGCATTGATGTTTATGATGATTGCTCAATAATTGCTGTAGCCGCGTCTCAAGAAAAGAATGCACTAAAAGCACGCGCACGGCGGAGATCAATCTCCATATTTCAGGGCGGCACACCGCCCCGCGCACTTTGCATTTTCCCGATTGTGTGTGTCAATTGTGTTTTGACTTTGAACCGCTGCGCTAAGCCCAGCCGAGCCGAGTCGAGACGGGCAGGCTTTGAATCAAATAGAAGAAAAGACCCGGCACGCATGGAAGACGGAAGAAAGTAAACAGATGACAAAAAGTACAGAGCAATAAAGGAATTCAATTACAACACGTTCACGACACGTAAATTTCATTATCCAATGCAGTTTGTGGCATTTGCCGGTTGATAGACAAGTAATCTTGTGTAATTTCTTAGAAACGTGAGTCGCAGTCGTGAAACTCATTTCATTTGATTCCCAACGGGATTCAGTCACTAAAACACGCTGCTGCCATCGTCGTCAGAACTTCGGCTTGGAATGTCGTAAGGCACGGCAATGGCGCGATGCAAAAGGCAAGACAAGATTCCCGGATTAGGAATTCTGGTTCTAATTGGCAAATAAACTTTGTAATACTTTAGAAAGGAATTTCTTCTTCGCTTGGCGCGGCAAGGCGTGGATTATTACAAGCATTTTGTCTCAATAAGCTCGATCCCTGCCCGTTTTCAGTGAAGTTCACTTCATTTAAGCCTCCCTGTCTTGGCTCTTGGCGACGAATTTCAGTGTGGAATTGCGGTGCGTGCGATTCTCCCGAATATTTTGCATACCTGCCACCTGAGCGCTGCCAGAATTAATCGACGACCGTTAAAAGTATCGCTCTCGCTTCTCCGCTGCAGCCCGACAATTATTAATCGACTCAATCTGAATGCAAATTAATTGAATTGTAAATGCCGAACCGAACGAACGCCGAATGAGAGGTGAAATTAATTCGTAGCTCGCACTTCATTCAAGAATCGAGTGTCGAGATTAATGCGGAACGTCTGCAGAGATGAATTGGACAAATTGGTTTCTGCGTTGCCCAAATTAAAATCCTGTGGCAGGATTATGAATGAAACTCATTGAAGCTACGTCAAAAGTGCTGCTGGGCTCTCGAAGGCTGGCTGTCAATGCCAGATGAAGAAAAGGGGCGTGAGAGGAGTCATTCTTCGAGTACACTGGAAGCGACAGATGATTATGCGTTTGAAAGGCTCAATTCAATCGCAAGTCGCGAGTCGCGACTGCAACTGCAATGCGAATGTGAATGCGAGAACGAGAAATCAAGAAAGAAGAAAATGACAGTTAAGCCTCTTAGCAATGATAATACGTGGCTAAAGATGACAGTTCGTTTTCTGCTCTGAGAAGATGAGAAAAATATGGAATTCGGATTAGCCACTTAAATACATTTGATTAGACCCTGGCCTGGCCCTTCCTGGCTCGGCTCACAATTCTTTTGTAATGGCTTTGTGGCTCCGGTAATTAATTCTATTCAGAGCTGGCTCAGAATTCAATTCGCCACTCGCACGGCCTGGCCTGGCGTGCTATGGGGCTTATTTTAGATGTGAGCAACTTTTATTTATATTTAGCCAGTGCAGCGTCGCATTAACACGAAGGCATTGTAATGAACTAAGAAATATTTCAGGGTTCAGCGCAGACAGCTACGGTGACGGCGGCGAAAGATTTACGTCTTAAAATTCCTACTCGATTTAATTCGACATTCGACATTGCATTATGAATTTTTGCTAATAAAGCGTCTGTACGCAACGCAGAATGTGCATGAAATGCTGGCGTTGATGGCATTATTACCTTCAGGCGAAATTTCAGCCTTTAATTACCGTTGCGAAGTATTTATTTGTCTAAGACACCCGTAATGGTAATGTGAATTCGGAACAGCGAACAGGAAATGTCCTCGGCCACAATAATCTCTTAATCCTAATCTTAGGACGGGACAGCGCGGCGCGAAAGATGAAAATTTTGGAAACTCGAAATTGGGTGCAGGCATGGGCACGGACATTTGACGCCCGGATTAAATACAAAGTAGTTACAGTTTGCTGACAATTTAATCCTCAGCGCTTCTTCTCCCTGTACAAAGCACGCAGCACCCAGCCGCCAGCCTGAGAGTTATGTGCAAGTGAGATTAACCTAACTCCTTGGCGCTGGCGCTGCTGCTACAATTTGGAAAAAGGAAGAAGCTCTCTCAGAGTCCCCACAAATGATTTCGTAATACAGCCGCACCACGGAAAAGGCTTACGGGTTACGTTAATGTTAATGTTAATGTTCGTGGTAAACTTTTAACCAACGCAACGCAAACCGACGCAACATCGCCGTTTTGAGGAAAAGAATCGCTGGCAGGATGGCAAGGCAAAGCAAAAGTGAAATTGTAGAGCAGTGAAATGGAGATTTGTCTCCTGTCTCTTGGTGTCTGCTCTTTTATGGTCATGCATTTGTTGTGGCGTGGCAGGAAGCTTTGCTCTTTCTCCTGATTAAGAAAATCATTAGTAAAATTCCAGACGAGCGGGCTGCTCTTCCGGAGACGAATATTTCTGGTGTGGTGTGGTTTGGTTTAAGTGCAAAGGCCAAACTCAATAATTTACAGAAATGCTACGCCTTTTGCCATTTGCGATGCGCTCACATTCTCACTCAAGCCTGCTGCTGGTCGCCTGAATGACAATAATGCATTCACAATTCACATTCTTAAGACAAAATGTTGAACTTGAATGGGCTTGAAGGGTAAATTACAGACAGCCAGGCTGGGTTGACTGAGGAAGGGATCTTCTTCCTCCTCGTCTGTGAATCTGTCACTGCATCTGTGAGATGAGAGCTGGAGATTATCGACGAGCTTATTATGCGCTGCATTTAAAAATTCTTGCGCCATGTACGTTAACAATGTATGGACAGAGATTAAAGACAATTCTCCAGCCTAGCCGAGGCTTGGCTTGGGTTTAGGCTTGGAAATGCACTGATTCATGAAACTGCTCTCAATACTCTGCACCAGAATGTTGGACTCACGAGTTATTGGAACCTGGAACTGGCCTTATAATTAGCATAACATGGATAACGCTGATGAAAAATAGTTCCAGGACCGTGCAGGACTTCGACATGGACTTGCCTACCGACCGCAGGATTAAATGAGCCAGCTCGGACTCTGACTACCACTCGGTTTAGTCGTAAAGCTTGCAACATGAAGCATGATGAAAGATCAAGCCCATTGATAATGTCATGAAAAGTTGGATGAAAGACGGAAAGTGACGTGGCGTGCTTCCAGTGCTTCGTGTTTCGTGATCTCAAAGCCAAGCCTTATGGATTTGTGGATTTCACTTTAAAGGTTTCTTCCAACTTGCCTTGCCAAATAAAAGTTGGCTGGCTTGGGTTGACGAATTATTAACACAAAAGACTAACAGCACAAAATTAAAATATCCAGAATTCGTATTCGTGGTGGTTCAGCCGACGGAGCTTGAACAAAGGGGTTCAGCACAGCAGGCGGACAGGAAGCGCGAATGAGAAATTTTACGGGTACGGAACCATCAATCATCTGTCTGGCTTAAAAGAATGACAAAGTGTGTCGGTGCATTTGAATTCTTATCACGTCGACCAAATTCCAAATAATCGGCTGGCCCTTGCTTGCTGTTCACGACTCATGATCAGAAGTTCTTAATTTGAACTAATTTGAATAATAATTTAAGCAAATTGTAATTATAAGAGCAGTCAGCTGATTAACAGACAAGGTAAACTTCAGCGCGTGGATTCAAGTTGATAATAACAATTTCTGTCTAGTCTTTCTGGATCTCTGGAGCCTGGAATTGGTGGAAAATATAAATCAAAACTTCCAACCACACCGAATCAGATCGTATTAGCATCTGTTCTCAGTTTTCAAGACTTATTCTCCAGTGCTTGTAACTTTAAATTTAGTGTAATCAAAATTTGGGTTTTGCCGGTGCGGGTTCGAGTGCGTGCGGTGCAAAGTTTAAATCCCTAGAGCGTTAATTAAGTCGTGTTTGCAAAACTATTTTAGGTCCGTACTCATCGACAGCAATCAAAACGAGCCGAGCCCAAGCCAAGCTGAAGCAGTGCAGTTGCCAGTTCAATGATACAATCGAATCCAAACTCAAAGTGGAAACGAAGAACGGAGGAGCCCTGAACTGCTCGAACATGATCAAGAAAAGTCAACACCCAACTTCCCGTCAGTCCAGTCCGGCTTGGCTTTGATTCAGATGATGAGTTTGTTTGAAGATTGAAGTTGTATGTACGTAATAATAAAAACATAACCATAACCGGGCAAGCAAGCAGAAAACACTTGAACCAAAACTTTTTAACTTGCCGCACCCTTCCAATTTCCAAGCCCAATCGATCTGCCGACCGCGACCGCTTCGGGATGCTTTCACCACAAAAGACGACAGAGCTGACAGAAGACAGGCCAGGATCGTAATTAAAAGTATCAGAATGAAGTTGTAAACCACAGCTCGAAGCAATTCAGGAAATTGACGTCCGATAGATCAATTTTATTCAGAATTCTTTACTTTCTCTATTCGCAGAAAAACCGGTTCAGAATGCAGATGCAGTGCGAGATAAGGCGTCATATTCTCTTATCGCGTGAAGGGTGGTGGCTGGTGCCATCGTCACACGTGCAAGGCTTCGTGATTGGCACATTTAAAATTGAGCTTTCGGCTTTGGAGGCTTCGTAAAAAATTCTTTTTATAATTACTTTTCGATTCGTACTAGCTCAACTTTCTCCGGTGCGGGTGCCGAAGAATTTTCCCCTCGCTCGTGTTGGTGAAAGCCTGAAAGGGAGCCGAGCCAAGCCAAGACAGGTACAATTCACAATTCATACAAGACAGCCTAGGCAAAGGATTCCGAAACTTTTTTCCAGCGCCTCACACTAGAAAAATGCTGAAAAAAGTTTTAATCAAAAGAAATCCTCCGAAATGAACTTTATCGAAAGCACACGGCGACGACGGCGAGAGACGACGCCGCGGCTTTCTTCACTTCCTCAATTCACAGTTCACTTTCACTTTTACGCGTTTTCAACCTGTATGAATGAATTGACGCAGTTTACGGAGCAATAAACGTGTAAACGCACACAAAGAAAGTGCTTCGAGCCAAAATCTTACGAGTTACAAGAATGATACACTTACGAGTTGAGTTGCGACTTGCATCTTTCGCCTTTCCTTTTATCACTGCAGCGATTAGATTAAAATATGAGTCACAAAAAGATTTTGGTTTAATACAATAAAATGTCTCTTTGAAGTGGTTGAACAGTGAAGTGCTCGCGAGCCGAGAGAACGAAAGGGTTTTGGCTTTTGTACCGAAAAGCACGAGTGTTGCAAAGAAAAATTACTTGTAAAATTAGTCTTGTCGTTTTCACACTTTAAAATCATATTTTCCAATTTCATGCCCTCAGTGGGAATTGGGAGAGGGTTTTGGCTTTTGGGATCTTGGTTGGCTTCACCCTTTCTAGACGTCCACGGCAACGGTAAAAAGGAAATCCTGATTTTGATTCTGCCGCGCCGCGCTAAGTTCAATATTAAATCTCTTGACTTTTCCACTCGCATAATTCCCAATCACGAATCACGGCAATCATGACCGATTTAATCATCACAATCACGTTTCACGTGTACGCAACACTAAAATTGCAATCTCAGAAGAGGAAACTTGAAGTCTGAAATGTCAGGCACTTTCACTTTACAGCTCCGACTGCAGTACATCACAAACTCTGAATTATCTTATTTTACGGCACTTGAACCAGAAAGTACGTGCACACGCAAACGCAGTGGAAGTGCAAAGCCAAAGCCAAAGCCTTTAGCCAAAGTAGGATTCTCGGTTCTCGAAAGCGAGCTCACGATTTTCCCCTTCCAGGAGCCAATTTCCTCGTAGGAGCGTGTATTCTCGCTAAAGTTCATAAAGTTCAGATGTTGAATGTGCAAATAAGCATGTTACGGAAATTAACAAGCTATATTGCTCGCCTTTGCTTTGCTGTGCGTGTTTTACTTTGTAGATCATCTCAACACTTTAAATCAGTACATCAGTTCCTTATTGCCAGATTGCTACGCAAATGTCAAATTCGTGCTTCTGTGCTACAAAAGTCAAGACAAGAAGCCGATGCCGATGTCGATTGCGTAATCGCAATCTGCGTCGCGTATTGCGCCTATTCTGCTGATGACTGCTTAGGTTACAAGTTCTGCTTCCACAGATTAATCCCCATAAATTATAAGAGTTGAGTGCCCTTGCCAGTACAAGCTGGAAGCTTCATGGACCCATCTCGTGATTTCGATACACTTTCGCGTCTTTCGCATCCCGTTGACATTTAACCCCTTGCGCCCCAGCATTGAGCACTGATTAGATAAGAAGATTGGTGCAAGTGTAAGAATGATGAATTTGTGAGTGAATTGAATTTACATACAATCACCATCGCCAGACAATAATCACGCATTAACACGAAATCAAGCGTTATAGCATAAGGCATAAAGCTTATGGCTCAGAATTCGAGCTGTGAATTTAAAGTTTTCTTACCAAGTTTTCTTTTTCTTGCGAGGATGCTCTCAAATGCTGTAGCAAATTAGTTGATCTTGTCGTCGTTACGCTTCCACCAAGCTACGGAGTCGATGACAAGATGACCACGTCGGCGACGAGCACTCGATCACAGTTTCGTGAAATTGTATACGGCAAGTTAAAACTTTTGGAAGTGTTTTTCTAATAAGATTCGTCACACTCTAAACTTGGTGTCGGTGTATTGCGTTGAGCGCAATAAAACTGATAAACCAACATAGAACGAGCAGGGCATAGAGAAAATGGATCTGGTTCTGGATCTCACTGCATTTGTGATTTGCAAGCGCACACAAGTTTAGAATTAGAAAGAGCAGTCAACAGGCAACAGGCAACATGTTTCATCTGCTCTTAAGAGATTTGTATTAAACAAACGAGAAACAGTTTTTTTTAACGAGTCTTCCTATCATAACGATGATGACTATGACGAGGCGAGGGCAGATTGGCAAACACTGGCTTTAAAACTGTAACTGACACTTAAAGACGGTAGACAGGCAAAGCAAAGCACAAATTTCGTTCGTATTACAACGAGTGTGTGGATGAGTTTTGGCTTGACAGATGTGCAAACACTAAAATTTTTGCGAAGCTCTCCTTAATTTGCGCTTGCTGGAGTCTCCCTAGGCCGGGCGCCAGTGGCAGTGGCGGCAGTTGTCAGCAGTCTGTGGGGTAATAAAAAATATTTTGCAAATACTCGTCTGAAAATTCATGGAACTGCTATGCGAAGGATTTTATATGCATGCGCGAGATGAACCGTTTTGGCAGAATTGTAATTTTATACGCATGCAGGAAGTGAAATTTCTATTTTAAGCACGCCGTCAGATTTTTCCCATAAATATATTGAGAGCCTAATGATTCGTCTAGTTGTTTGGTGGGTGTTCACAATTCTCATACTGGTGAGAACAATAGGTTTGGAAGTTATTGAGTTTATACCATTAAATTTTTAAGAGAAAACTTCCGGCCGGCACTCGTGTTCATTTCCCACGAATCTGCACTGATCGTGTTTCATGTTCCAGGTTCCAGCCCAAAAGCTCATAATGTAGCTAATCATCGGAAAATGCTTTACTTTTACAACTTCCGATGTGATATTCACGTAATAATTTCCTAAACATTTGCTTCCAGTTCGTATTCCTCACTCCTCACATGAAAATTTATACAATAAAGAAATTGAAATCGTTCTGTCATGAAATCGTCAATTATTACACGCAGCTCGAGCTGCGCTTACCTTATCTGTCTGTCGACGGGAGCCGAGAATTTGGAAGTGGCAGGAATTCACCGCACCGCACTCTAATGTTTAATGCTTCGGCACAACGACGCAGCCGAAACTTGACCAGACCACATGCGTGCACTCACTCACTTGACAGTTTAGTTGATTGCTCGGTTCCGTCCACCGATCCACCACAATTTTGTGTCGGGCTCGGGCTTCTCTTCTCTCGAGAGAGCAGTCTCAAATTCCGATTCCGTTGTGAGCACGTTTACGTCCACGTTCGAGTACACGAGCACGTTTTGAGCCCAAAACACGAAAACCGGCACGACACTGATCGCGGAGCGTACGCGTTGTTTCAGGAGCGAAAGGCTGAACTCGACTGGCTAGACTGTCGAATCGACGAGATGAGGAAAGCTGGAAATGAAACACGAGATTTCTGAACATGAATTTCTTCCCCTCTGAGCACAGTCGTGATGTACTCACGCATAACTCAACAAACTTCTGTGCTCTGGCTCTGCTAGTTTAGTTTTCCTGTTCGTGAGTGCATCTGAACGCACCAGATTCAAAAACACACAAACTACTCTGCGATGATGATGATCATCATCATTTTCATTCACTTTACTTTACTGCTGTGCTCTTCGCTCTTGGAACTACTCAGCCTACTAATACAAATCGCCGTCGTGGTTGTCGTCGCCAGAATTTACTACAGGCTTTGAATTTTTAGACAAAACAAGCAAGCCAAGCCAGCGTCAGAGTCAATGCCAGTGAAACTACTAGCGACAAGTCCCATCCATCCATGCATGAGTGCTTTCATCATTGTAGCATTCATTTTCAAATTATCCTCTTGTTCCTCATAATTACTGTACGAGTATGGATATTATGAAATGAATGTTGGAGATATTTCAATTCTTGTCATTTGTCACCAGTAATTAAGTGACTGTGACACTCGTAAGCGTAATCAAGTACAAGTTTCCACTTCCTGCTTCTCTGTCTCTCTTTGCTGTCTTGTCTTTACATGAGAAAAGTGTCCGGACTCCAAATTTGGGCACGGTAGACAGAAATTAGTCATATTTCGGGCTCAGCTCGGGCCCGTCTTCCAATTTTTATCTCTGCGGGATGCGGACGCGGGCGCACGTAATCTCTTTTGGTTGGGTGCTCGACGGGATTTTAACGACGGAATCTTGAAGATTCAAATTTCTTTCGTATTTCGTATTTCCAACACATGTTGAAGTATTAATCACTCTCCTTCAGCAATAAAATGGATACGGTAAGTGTTAGAGGTTGGCCCTGGCCCTGAGTCACGGTGTTGTTCCTGTTCTTGGTTTTAAAATATTATGACTTGGATGGTTAAGAAAGGATTTGAACCTCAGCATGACCTGGCGTCCTAAAAATACACGCAGGAAGGCCGACTCACACTTGGAAGAAGACTAACTCACTCTCAGAAGACGAAGTAAGAAAGTGAATAGTGAATACTGAAGGGAATATGCGAGAGGCTGAGACAAGTTTATGGCGTAGTTTTTCCGTATTTGTATTTTGTATTGTTGATAATGTGAATTGTTCTGCTGCATTTAATGCGATGCAGTGCAATATTGGAGTGCAAAAGTCTTCAGAGCTCATGAATGGTTCAACGGCTGGATTTTGGGTTCCAAAAGGTACGGGCCACGTAAAACGTAATGACTTGTTACGTAATATTATGGCTCGTCGAGTAAATGTTATTCTTTCAGATTTCAATTTCAATGTGAAGTGAAAATACTTGAACCACGAAGCCATGACCATAGAGCCAAGCAGCATTTTGGATGACCCCCCTTCGTGTCAGTCCGGTTCTCTCGCCTTTCGCCTTCGCCTTCGTAACTCACGTTTAACTTGTCGCTGTTGCTGAGTCAAAATAAAAATGACTTTTGAGTCTGGCCGTTGAAGAGAAGACGTCGACTTGATCTCGAGTTCACTGCAGTGCAGGAGAAATTATGAATAAAATTTTCGCTGTGCCGTGTTGTGCATTTCCTACGCAAATATTAATCGAAAGCCCTCCAACGCAGCAGTGCGAGCGCGACTCGACTCGACTCGAACGGCCGGCCTTTATTGTCAAGTTCAAGTTCAACATTCGAGTTGACATCACGTCATCTTCAGTCGCGTCCGCCCGAAATGAGAATTAAATGGAAAAGAAATGCAACGCCAAGAGCACTTGACAATGATTTTCATTAAAAACTCTTCCGAGTAAAACTCTTTGTAGCGTTTTATTATTTTTAAATGAGATTTTAATTTTTCTCTTTAAAAAGCCTATGCGTACGAGCGCGTGCATGCGAAACTTTTATGACACGCCACGGCCACGGCTGAGATTACATCGCCATCGCGTTTTATGTTCTTTGGCCATTTTCGTCGTGGAGCGTGGAGCATGATAGCCTTTTCAATCTTCAATGAGCCAGCCAGTTGTGTATACAAACTGTATGCAATAATTTTGACAGACAATTATATTTACATACGTGTTTATGAGTATGACTTGACTTGGACTTGGACCCACACGTTGCTTTGCTTTGGTGTGAATTGTGGATTTGAGTACGTACGCGTATTTTAAAATTTATGCGAGAGTACGAAATACTATGAGGAAAAGCAATAATAATAATAATCTCAATTTGAGCATAATAATCACACGGTGATAAATGCTTCGTGCACTTGCGCCGTGTTTTGTGCCTGAGCCAACACTAAATCAAATATGAGTGCTACAAGTAGAAGTATGTACAAGTACGGAGCAAATTACCCATGTAAAGTGCACTGCTCTGAACTGAACGGGAAGGGTTGTGTCTTTGAAAATAATTGCTGGACCACACGTGTAGCTCCAGCAAAACTTAATTCCGTCGTGGTGGCTGTGAAACAAAACTTTTCTTGTACGCGTACGCGGGGACGACGGTGCGCGTAGTGAATTAACGAGCCACTTTGCTCTTCTCTGCCCTGTTGTGCTGATAGCGAAGGTGAGGTGAGGTAATAAATTTCACTGCACCTCACCTTGACTGCTGACTCCTTTCTCTCACTCTAGCATTATTGCCTGGCCCGGCCTGAATTGATGCTGGAGTTCTAGAATGGGCAAAGACACGTACAGGCGTACAAAAGCCTGTCTCACTCCAACTTGTCGATAAGGGCCGGCTACATGATCTCGTTAATGAAGGATAAGTCGGAAATCGTGTTCCGCGTCTCTTGTCTCGTGTTAGTATCGATGTAAGAGATAAGATTCAAGTCACTCAAGGTCTTGAGTAATTAAATACAGAGCAAACTTGAGAGCTGAGACAATTGCACGTAATTTTAGAATGAGTTTAACCCTCAGTTTCGTAATCGAATCGAATTTTGTGAAAAATGGAGGACCACAGCTTAAAAATGCACGCAAAATCTTGCCCGTGACATTTACAACGACCTGACACTACATTGCACTGTTATGTCAAAGTTAAACATGTCAAAAGATTCGAGCTTGTCTTGTAATTAAATAAATAATGACAATAATGCAATGGTCAAGACACACACTTTGTAATGTAATGCGTCAATTTAAAACATCGTTGCATCGCACTTGCACGTTTTTGTCTTTTGTGCCCGGACATAAATCAGAAGAAATTCTCTGCCTTTGTCTCTCGTAATTCATTTGTCATTTACCACTTACCATTTACGCGAGCGAAGCGAGATAGAACACAAAGAAAACTACGATACTAAAAAACAGGTTTGACAATAACATTTAAGAGACACGGTGTCATTGTCGAGTCGAGTCGATTGTTACGCTTTGTTTCATGTTCACGTCTTGAAGTGATAATTTTCATTACATTACAATGCATCGCATCACAATTGTAGTGCAATTACTGTAAAAGCCACCTAATCACGTCAGCCACGATGGACAATTGATATTTAATGGAATTCTGAATGAAAAATATCAAACATGTAAGCGTACCATTTTTTGATTTTCGCTGCGTGCTGTCAAAGTGTGGAGAAAATTAATGATGTACGGCATGGCAGGCTCGGTGTACCGCAGGCACAGATTTAAAATTAGACCACAGCCCTAGCCCATGACACACATACGGCGCACAAGGTACAATCCATATCTTGATCATCATATCACAATGTAATTTCGTATGGCATTGAATAAATAAATAAATACACCATCACCACAAAAATTTGGCTTTGGCTTTCCTGCTGCCTGCTCCGTTCTGTGAAGTTCATTTCGTTGCGGAATACCAGAATTCGAGACTCTGCTTCTTTCTGCACCCTCACGGCTCGCAATGAAAATCCGCCGACCAGCCAGGTGAAAAAAAACGTAAAAAATTCGTGAAGGCTGGCGTGAATAAACAATTAGCTGAATGGACGCTTTCATAATTTCGCGATGCGAAATTTTATTGCTAGCACAAAAATATTCAAAAACAGGAACAGCAGGCTTTCAGTATATCTTCACAGTGAATGTGAATCTTCTTTTCATATTCGCAATCGCGAGGTCACACGTCACGTCACAGGCATCCATTTCCCCAGCAGCCACACCACGGCAGCGGTTTATGTGCGTCGCTCGCCGTTGTTGTGGCCGTCGAATGCTTCGGAACAAGTTTCCCATTCCCGTTTCTCTCTAGCTGGGACATCTGCGAATTGGTCGACATTTGATTTTGGTAGCCTCGTCGCATCATTGCAGGCGTGCCCGGGCCGCCCTCTGATGGTGGCCCTTCATTCACACTCAGGCGCCCCATGCCCGAAACAAGGCCAGGTTCTTGCCCTTGCCGTGAAGCATTCGAGTTCCGTCTTGGGTCAAAGCTCATGCTTCGGTAGAATGGCTTGCTAGTCAGGGTTCCGGATCCCGGCGTGGGAATTCCTGAATTGTTAACATATTGCTGGTGCTGGTGCTCTGGGGCGAGATTCCCCGGGGAAGAAACGGGCAGTCTTGTCAGAGGCTTCTTTGCGGAACTCGTTTGCTGCTGTTGTTGTTGTTGCTGCTGCGAGCTCGAGATGAGGTTAATCGCAGATCCACCGTGCATTTGCGTATGCGGGCCGCCTTTCGCTGCTGCGAGCTGCTGAATCAAATCCTCCTCCAGGACGTCGTGACAGATGCCAATCTTCCTGTTCTTGCCGTTGCCCTGTATTTGCATCGGGGCGAGTCCGCCGTAGCCGTTTGACATCAGTACAGGAATCGTGGAGCTCATCGAAACTGAACGCTGCACGCCACTGTGAGCATGCCCGCCCTTTGCTTGTGGAAGTGGCGTTTGCTGAGGAGTAACGCTTGGAGATGCATTTGGAGACGGAGCGGGCGACTGCGACACGTACGCGGACGCGCTCGCTGTTCGTGAAAGTGGCTGATGGACAAGCTGTTCCTGTTTTTGACAATTCTTGCCTTGCACTTGAATTTCGTACCCCTGCACGTTGAGCACCGGTGGAAGACTTCTGACAAGATGCATTTGAATCTGACACTCTGAAATGTCGATGCCTTTGTAGAGCCGACGTTCGAGCGGGCCCACGACTTGGCCGTATTGGTTCAGGAAGGAGACGATCGCCGTGTCGAGGAGCAAAGACTCGGGCGGAGGAGGAAGGCCGACCAGGACGACGGTGCACGACTCGGATACTGCATCGACCAATCTTATTGGAATCTTGTGCTGCGCATCTTGCGCTTGCGTGTTCGTGCTCAGGTTTAAACTTAAGCCTTTCTCAAGCAGTAACTTGAGAGCTGACGCGCTCTTCAGCACGATGAAGATCCTCATCAGCCCGTTTGCACCAGCAGCAACGGTCATGACACGAACACTTGCGACGTTCTCCAGTTTGGGATCAAATTGTGTCTCCAATTGATCGATAATCTCTTTAACCCCCAAACTACCAAGGCCAAGGCCTGCATTGCCTTCACAGCCTTCGACGTATCCAATTACAACGTGCTTATCACCCGAGCCGAGCGACGAACGATGCTGGTAATTCATTCGACCGGATGAGTCGAAATATTTTCGACAGCTGCAGCTGCAACTGCCATCGTCCTGCGGGCCATGGCAGTGGCCGTGCTCGTGGAAGCCCGCCGCCGCTGCTGCAGCCGTCCCTGCACACAGGAAATGAGACAACGAGCCCGAGGCAATGCTCGGCTCGGATTGGTAAAAGAAGGGAAACGGAGACTGACTCATCAGCCTACCGCTGCCTTGATTGGGAAAACTTAATGTTTGACTCTGCGTGCTTTGTGCTGAACCCCGGCGGCCATGCAATGAATTCCTTCGCCCGCGGGCAAGTGCACTTCCTCTCCGCCGCCCGGCCGTCGAGCATTTCGCGTTCGCTGATTTTGTGCGTGTGTGCACGTGAATTTCTTGGCTGCTCAAGTCTTTGGAATTGGCCTGGGAATTTGTGATTGTGATTTCTTCGGCATCGCCATCGCCGCCATCGGCGTCACTGCTCAGCTTCACCTGCGAAGTGGCTTGAAACTTTTCCGTAATTAGCGTGAAGCAACCAAGATCCTGTACTGAGTTCTTTCCGTCTCCAACTTCGACGTCGACGTTCTGCGTGCGTGTTTTCTCTTTCGAACTCGAGGCCGACGCGCTCTCGAGCACTGTTTCTCTCGACGCGTTCAAAGAAGTCTGGGTCGGAGTGGTTGCGGGTGTGATTTCGATAATCGGGTTGGGAGAGGGGCTGCTTATCTGCTGCATTGCCTCGGCATCTGCAGCAGCAGGGCTCGGGCTCGGGCTGCTAACATCAGTGCCGCCGCCGATTCCATTCACTTTGGGCGCCGGAGACGTGTTGTTGTTGGTGTTGGTGGACTCGCTTTCCTCCTTCACGTCTTCGAGTTCGGGCGGGATGGAAGTCATGTGATGCCAGAAATGGTGGTAGGGCTGGGATTGGTATCCTGTATCGTCCGCGTACGGTATCATTCCGTTTCCATGTCCGTCCCCGTCTCCGTCTACCGGATGCAATGGCTCAACTTCAGCTCGCACAAGCTGGTGGTGGAATTCTTCAACAATCGCCGGCTGCTGCTGCTGCTCCTGAATCATGGCCATTGGTAGGAGCTGTGGCTGCAACTGCATTTGCATCCCAGCGAAGGAATTGCCCGTCCCCGACGTGGACGCGGACCGACTGCCCTCGTCGTCGATCATCAACATAAAATTCATTTCTTCATCTTCCGAGCTGTACATCGAATTGACACTTTCAGACGTCGTCGCAGCGCTGATCTTCCGACTCAGCGGCCTGCTGCCTCGTTGGAAGTGCATTGGAATCTGCTGGCTCGTGCCCTGACCGTGATCGTGATCGGGCGGGGACCCATCCTCCATGTTTACGACGTAGCTCCCGTTTTCGTCGTACGCGAAACCTTGGTCTTGATCTTGTTCGTACGCGGGGCCACCGGAGGCTTCCCCGTAATTTTCTCCGGCGAGCCGATCCTGATTTGAAATGACTTTGTTGAATTTCTGCTCCATTTTCTCATACTCGTCACGCAGGTACCAAATTTCCCGTTTGAGGTGGTCATTCTCTTTCTTCAGCTTCTTAATGTCGTGATGGCCACGCTCCACCTCGTCGTTGATGTGAATTGTCCGAAGACGAAGCTCTTCATTCTCGTACAACATTCCTCGACTTGACTTTTTGTCCAAGATACGATTCGGTTTAAAGCTCGCATCCTTCTTCCGCGCCCTCAGCATATTGCTGGAGGAGTACATGTTGATGGTGTAGGTGTAGAAAGAACAGCCGAAGCTGCCTTTCCAATCGAACAACCTGGACAAAGTGGCAGAAAGCAGAGCAGTCAATTAAATCCTTAATTAATTACGATTTGCAATGCAGCCATGGCGATATTCTTACCAGAAAAAGTTCAAAGCTTCAATTTTGCAGACTCGCGAACACAAACACGAAACACAGAACACGTCGCAAAGATTAGAGGCAAGAGGCAAGGGATTAATGACTCCGAGTAATTCGCACTCTCACCAGATCCCAAGTCAAGATTTCGGCTTTTCAGCGTTCCAGAGAGTTTAGAAAGCGGAAGACGAACTCACATGCTCAAGTCAACTAGCCAGATCAGAGATTGCCGAGGTACTAATTTGTTTTTGCATCTGTTTTTGCTTTGAAATTCCAAAAACGAAACGGACAGGAGTGCAGGCAGGCGGACAGGAGTCACAGAAGGAAGATTCAAGATTGAGATGAGATATAGCCAGTCACTAGTCACAACCAGGCAGCAAACAACAATGTTAGCCAGTCAGTCGAGGTACTCACTGAACTACACACTACACACAGTTTACTTTGGGCCAAGTAAAAGTAAATTACTTATTTTGTCAGTTTAGATTAGCCAAGATTGAAAGACAGACCACGAGTCTATGAACTACGTCTAGTGCTAAGTGCTAACTACGTCTTCCCGTCAGTTACTTACCATTTTGAAGCTGATTCTGTGTATATTTGGTATTTGGTAACCAACGGTTAGGCACAGGCGATGCGATATGGATAGACGATAGTGTACGTAATCTATATTTTTCAAGGCGAGAAATCAGCGGGACGCGGACAGCAAAAGCAAAAAAATTGCGAATCGACAGTCTTCGGTCTTGTTCTTCAGCATCAGCAATCTAAAAAGAGGAGCAAATTACAAGAAAAAGATGAATCATGAATCAGGTTCAAGATGCGCGTACATTAGCGAGTCTAAAATTCTAAAACCTGTCCGGACCGAATATTTACTTAAAATGAACGCCTCTGGCGACTCTGGGCTGCCGTGACGTGGCGCAAAGAGTAAAGAAAGTTAAAGTAATGAAGCAGACTGATTCAATTTGCGAATTTATTTTTTGCTTTGTGCTATGGTCTTAATTTGAGATTTTACAGGAGCTAATGCACGAAATCACCCGGCTCAGCATGGCTTCGCGTACGCGTCAAATCGCGTGAAAAGTAGTCCATAAATTGAAAAGAAGGGGAGACGTAACGACTCGTAAGCGAAGGTCGTCGACAAATTGTCAATTGAGTTTGCAGAAATCGGAAGATTTAATAAGTTCTCGTCAGAGCTGCTTCAGGAAAATTATTGGAATGATCTTACATTTTACATTACATCTGCACGAATAAATTGGATTAAAAGCCTGCAAGTTCGTTTATTTTGAATTAACAGAATAAATAAACAAAGCAAGACGCAAGACTACAATCTCTTTCAGATGCCGTTCGCAATGCAGAAATCGGAAATGACACGTGCCATGCCATCCGACAGATTAAATGGAACAGGATTAAACTTAAACGAATTCTGGCCGGGCGCCGGATTCTAATTTGCGTGCATTTCTCTACCGCATGATTTGGGTTTTAAGTACAAGCCGCCTTGAATTTGCACGCAAAAATTCTCAACTAAATTAAAATGCACGCAGGTCATGATAAAATGGCGTTTAAATATAATTATCATCATTGATTCAAAACCCAGGCAGGGCACAAGCTAAAATGGTGTAGTGTGGCGTGGGCATGATATTCGAAATCAAAAAATGGCAATTGGCAAGTCAGTCAGACACCAGACATTTATGTTATTTCAATGTCAAACATTTCGCGAGGGATTTACGATGGCAGAATGGTAGACGCAACTCGAAACTCGAGCACGGTTCTGAATCTTCTAATTCTGAATTCTGAAAAGACATATTCAGTGAATTATTGACATCTCAATGCCACGTACACTGGAACTGTGGATCTTATTAACCACAAGCACTCAATTTGAAGTGATAATCTACACACACAGAAGATTCACTTATCACCCCCCCCCCCTTATTACCCTCTTCCTGCGTGTGGCCGAGACGCCCACGCAAATCTTCGACACACATCTTTGATTTACTTGTAAAAATAGAAAAATTTCAAGTGATGATTGAAATGGGGTTTATGAAATGAGATTTTTAGCAGCTTTTTCAGATTTCAAGAAACTCGGTCTCGGCATTCGCATTTTGCATGAAGATTGGATACAAAAACTTGGACAGAAAATGGAAACAAGAAGCAGTCTGTCTTCGTTCATTTTTCTTTTTATCTTTTTTTATACCTGAGAGAATTAGAACGCTTCTCCAAGTGCCAAATCCACTAAGTGGAGGTGTTGAAATTGCATAAAGCATAAATAAGATTTGTTACTCTGCTAATTCACGTCACAAAAGAGTCTTCATTCAGTCAGTCGGTCGGTTCCACTTTACTTACTTCAAATCAGCCAGCCAGCCACGCGCACGCGCGTATGGAATCTTTCACTTCACTCTTGCACTCACTTAACTTCACTTGACGGCTGTCTGTCAAATTAATGTCAAAACAATACAATAATTGAACTTGTGTCTTAAGAATTCCGCATAAGATCACTTTCACCGGTTAAAATTCGTGTCAAGTCAGAACAAAAACACATCCAGGATTCAGGCACACGACAGCGAGCGAGGGAGATGTTTATCTTTCGGTGTGATAATACAATAGCAGAAGACAGCAGATCAGCAAAGACGATGACGATATGAGACCAAGCCAAGCCACCAGGATCGAAACTGGGTCGTTTTCGGTGTCGGAATGTAGCACTTGTGCCGATTATCAATGATCTGTTGCTCTATCGCCTATAAAGTTGCATGCAGTCGTTGTTCCTGGTCTTGGTCTTGTTTGTTTGCTGTTTCCCAAACGTAATCGCGAATTTTCTTATACAACAGTGCTACCAAAGTACGATCATCATGTCTGTCTTCGTCTTCGTATTTTCATAGCAGCAAACGGCAATGGCAAATGGGACGGGACAGGCATCGAGCCAACGCCAAGCCAAGCCAGAGCTTCATCGCGGTGCGGTCTGTGTCCAATGCTGATATTTGATTCGCAATAACGATGTGCGTAATTTAAGTTGAATCGGTTCCACAGCTGTGATGTAGGCCGTAGATTTGTGAATGGCACCACCCAGAATCAGAGACGCAGATGATATGAGATGAAGATCGTTGATCGCGCGTGTCGCGTGGAGAAATAATGGGAAATAATAATTACGATTACGAGTTTTTAAATGCGTGTGTAAAGTGTTTTAGGCTGTCATTCTCGTGTTTTCGGAAGAGCCGAGCAAGTGCAAAGCTCGTGGCCCGGTCGCCGTAGTGGCTTGGCTTTTATATTGTCGTAACTAGTAACTCGTAATTCGCAATGTTGACAAACATTTCTGGGGTTTGGCGTTTATGACGGGCAAAATACGAGCGAACAGCTGCACTTGTCGGCTCAAGGCTGAAGCTGAAGTAGCTGAAGGCAGGCTGTTCCAAGGAAATGAGAATGAGGAAACGAATGCCAGCAGACTGCTCGCTCGGGTTCATTTAATTAACATCAAATATTTTATTTCTGTATCTGTCTAAATCTAGGCTAGGGCTAGGCTATTACAATCAAATTATACAAATGACATGACATTAGCATACTTACTCATTATTTGCGTATAATTAATTGCAATTTATTACACGAAGATGTGGATTTTGTCATTCACACACGCTTCTTCGCGCTGCACTGCACTGATTCGAATTTTGTAGGTCGAGGAGGAAAAAATTCCGTAATTTTGTGTACACACAAATCTACAGTTTACAGACACGAATTTTGCTACTCTAGCATTTAAGTAACTTTAAAAAGTCATCAATTTAGCAGCTGTGAGTTGATATCGGTTCAAAAATGAAGGTTCTGGCTTGGCTTGGTTTTGGTAGGTCTTCGGCATTCGACTTACAAGTGTACGCTTACGCCTATCATTTATCGCTTATGCTTAGTTTAGGATTAAGTGAATATGGTCTTAGGTTTAGGATTACTTTCAGCACGAGCAGTTGTCGCTTCTCGCATTGCTACTTCCATTGTTGATGGTGATGTGATCGGGAAATTCATTGTAGACGTCAACTTCAGTTTCCTGGGCCAAAGCATTCTTTGCGATAGTCTGAAATGCTTGCTCGACATTTATTCCCTCCTTTGCACTGGTCTCAAAGTATGGCATGTTGTTCTTCGACTGAGCCCACTGCTGGGCTCGTTTCATTGGAACCTAATTAACAAAACAAATAGTATAAACAATTGCAGTCACAGAATCGTTCTTCATTTTGTTGACTCACAGCCCGATTTTCCACATCGACTTTGTTCCCAACCACAACAAATGGAAAGTTTTCTGGATCACGGGGAGACGCCTGAATGAGGAACTCATCACGCCAGCTATCCAAAGATTTGAAGGTATTTGGTGCAGAGACATCAAAAACTAAAACGCAACAGTCTGCTCCACGATAGAAAGCAACACCGAGAGACTGGAATCGCTCCTGACCGGCCGTGTCCCATATCTGCATTAAACAAATATTCTAATAATCAGTTTCCAGTTCCTGTGTCCAGTTGATACGGAAATGTCATTCAACTTTACACGCGACGATGCGACGCAATAACATCTATACAGGGCACTATTTACACAGGTGTGCATAAATCAGCCCAGCCTGACTCACCTGCATTGTCACAAGTCGATCGTCGACCATAACCTCTTTGGTGAGAAAGTCTGCCCCAATTGTCGCCTTGTACTGGTTCGAGAATTTCTTGTTGACGTACTGGTTCATGAGGGACGTCTTACCAACTCCAGAATCCCCAAGGATGATGACTTTCAGTAAAACCTTCTTCCTCGAAGCCATCCTTGTGATTGTAATAAAAGGATCGACGACTGATTAAATCTAAAAACCAGTAATACAGGGATTAGCTGATAAAATGAATGGAATTCGGATATTTTTATTACTACTTGGCTAACTTTACTAGTAGTCAGCCTTGGGGGAGTCATTAAATAAGTAGGTTAATCATTTAACCCTCAACTGTACGTCTGATCAATGACGTCATTAACATAATTAAATTTCGATAAAGAAAGACACAGACAAAGAAGAGTTCGGTCTCAAGAAGTAGTATTTAATTATGAATTATGACAATAACTTACTTGAACTCGTGAAATTTTCAGCGAACCGTCAGCCCACAAATTAATTGCCAAAATTTTGACTGTCTGCTGGTTAGTGACCTTTTTGATGGGAATCACTGGCGACGGACGATGCGTAATGAAGACGACTCTTGACCGATGGCCTGCTGAATTGGGGTTGCGACGAAATCCTCCCTACACGTTATGAATCAGGCTCTGCCTCTGGCTCTGACTGAAACAATTCATTCAATGTACTTGCCCTCGCGTCTTGCACTGTGGAAACACAATTAGATATGAACTGATCTTCTGCCTTCACTTTATGCGCTGCTCTACGCTAAGAGTCATGAGTTAAGAGTATGACTTACAAAATTGTAATCCACTTCCCCTTTCTGAAATTCTAGCAGTGGAATGATTGATAAGTACAGTCACAGTGACTTTATGTGCAAAGTATTCGTATTCGTGAGTCACTCTTTAAATGTAGTCGAGTCTGTCGAGTTCTAAGCTTAGCAACTCGGCAGTTAGCACAGAACAACAAAAAACAACCAACCTAACAGGACAACAGACAGCAGCAGCTTGTAGCATTGGATTTTGTGCATGGGATAAATTCGTGTTCGTGATGTACGTACCAGAAATTACGTATTACGTAGTGAGTTGGTTGGTGGTTTTGGTTAGCACACAGACTCACAGACAAAGGATGGAAATGGAAAAGGTCGTCATCTCCTCAACTCAACGCAAGCAAAGCAACTACAACTGCGTAACAGCAACAGCGAACAGCACATTAAAAGTTTCTCATCATCTGTTCAGCCGTGGCCAGCAGTTTCAGCTCTCAGCTACGAGCAAGTACAACCTCTTGTGGTGGTGTTCTCCTGTTTGCTAACGGGGATCCACATCAGAGAATCAGAGATTGCTCTGTCAGCTAGTGCTGAAGTCATGCAATTAAGCGAATTTGCAAATGTCAGCTTAGTAATGCGAAAAGCATGCCAGGAATCAATGAATAATGGCATATCGGATAAATTTGGGATTCGAAGCAAATTGGGGTTCAATTTATAACAGAATTATACATAATTTGTGTAAATTTGGGCTATTTATCCAATGGCTGAATTGAAGGCAGTGGTGCCGTCGACTGTTCCAACTTCCTGGCGTACTTTGGTTGGCACACACAGCCGCTCTCGACCAGAATGTAATCTTGACCTGGGGATTGGCGAAAAAAATGAGACATGAGAAAATGCCAAAGTGCGTGAAGCCATCGAGAAACTCCGACAAGAAAGGCGTGGGCATGGACGGACGCCTACCTGTTAATGTAACGGGCCCCAGCGGCAGGACGAGAAACAAGTATGGAAGATACGTCTGGATGCATTCTCCTTGCAGGACTTCACATTCAGTTTGCCTAAACATCGATAGAAACCATTCTAATTATTTTCACTTTTTTTACCGAATGAAACCATTGCAAATTCCAATTTTGATGACCGTCCTTACTTGCAGACTTGGAAGACGACCTGCTGCAGCAAATCCGGAAACTTCTGCACGATTGTCACGGGTTTTCCGGACGTGAGTGAAATCCCTTCAGAAATTGACCATTATTTCATTACTTGTGACTGTTTCGGGCCTGATGCAGGTGCAATTTCATTGTTTACTAACCATACAAAGGCGCAGTTGTGTTGTACGTCGACGCACAGAGCCTTGAAGGGACACAGCCCTCAGCGAGATCTTGTCTCTGTTGTTTTTTCCAGTCTTGAACCTTTGCATTTCTTCTTCTGCCACTGCTACTGCCAGCAGCAGTGTGCAGGCTTGCTCGGCCCTTCCGATGATATCCCGTCTGCTGCTTTTGACCACGACCTTGAGCTTGACCGTCGAACGCAGAAGACTTGGATTTGGTCCGGGTCCCGGTCGCTGTCGTATTCATGTAGGCTACAGGATTCTTACTTTCACTATAACCGTCGCCGTCACCGTCACCGTCAATTGTGGAGTATTGCCAGTACTCATTCGCTTGGGCTTGCGCTTCCGAGGTGAATGTACCCAAGTTCAGTAGCAATTGACGAGTTTCCTGCGGTGAAATCAGATTCTGGAGGAGTTGAGGATCTGCACCAGCGTCAGCGGCAGGAAACAACATGGATCGTGAATTCCGCTGCTTTGTCGCAATTTTTGATACGAGGTCCCTGAAAATCACGTATTAAAACCGTCAGACTGAATTGGTGAATTCCTATGCACTTGCTTGCACTGACCATGGATAAGCCTCTCCATTCGGCCCAGACGCCAGAGGATCGTCCAGCGCGTCTCCCCAGACATACTTCAGCTGCTGCGAATCTGCTGCTTCACCTTGACCTTGACCAACGCTAATGGCTGTGACTGTGAGCTTGAACAGAAGGAGAAAGTGTACTAAACCCGGAAAACGAACGCGAGGCATTTTAACGTGGTGTTTCACGTTCAAGCGTTCTGATCTGAGAATTTCCGGAAACTTAACACTCGACTGACGACTGAGGAACTCTCGACAACGCGCCGAACTCGCACGCAAGAGTTTTCAAGATGAATGAGGGTCTCGCCTTTCTTCTTCTGTTGTCGGAACTTTAGTCTGTCTTCACTTCACTTTTCATCTTCTGTACACCGAAAACAACCGTAGCTTACCTGCTCTGTTACCTGCCACTGCCACTCAAAAGACTACAGGCACGAGATGAAAACAGACCGTAAATTGCGGCTGTGGCCAAATGCAAAATGAGACAGGCTGAGAACGCTAATGCTAAACGCATAATTTCCGACCGACAACAATGCAGAGGCAGGGTGGAATTAAGATAATAGTCGGCATTCCTTTTCATTTGACTGGAGTTGAGAAGCATAAAATTTATTTATTACCAGCATCCCGACGTTGTTTCACACGGTTGCACCCAATTCTTTCGCAGTATTCGCAGTACTCTACGCTTTTGGGCACGGGAAGGGTCAATCCTCTCGCTTTTTATGGCGAGGCTTGTGATTGTTTAACATGACAAACGCGTATTACGTGATTACATCTGTCAGTTTCTGCGCTTTCTTAAAACAAACTCGGGCCAGACGGCTTGAAACGCTAAATTAACTCTCTTTAAACAATTTGCATGTATGTTTTATTATACAGCCACGGGAAAAGCAAATTGCGAAGAACACAAGGCAGGCAAGCAAGAGCGTGGCAATTGCAAAGATGGTAATGAAAATTTACTTGAGGCAAAAATCGCAAAAATCCACCCACACACGCCACGCCAAGCTTAAAATTATCTGGCTGGTCCTCAGATTCTCGAATTGTACGTCTGAAAACTGCAAACTGCAAATCCTGCAATTAACATTACGGAAGCCATCGAGTTTCGCTTTTGGGGTAAGCACGTCGTCAACAGGAGTTTAACCGAGCTTGTCTTCATCTTTGTTGACTTATCAATGAATCTGTAAATGGCATCCACCCGTTGATGTTGGGTTTACTACAGATGAATAGTGGAACCAACTCAGTACCCGGGGCCACTCGACACCCCACTCGTCGTGATTTGGGTCTCCGGCGGGGAGCCTTTCCTTTCCGCCTGGCTCTGCTGGTGGACTGGTTCGCTCCGCTCCCAAATTCTAAGGGACTTACTCGCTGAGACGGTGGGCGACGCAGCGACTGAGCTTGGGATCGTGATCGGGTCCCTCATGGATATTATACTTCGCGGCGAGGTGCCGGAGCTACTTCGTCCCATCTTCTTCGGCGCATCCCTCACCTCTTAAAGAAGAAGTGCGGAGGGATTCGACCCATCGCCGTCGGCTGCACTTGGAGGAGGCTTGCGTCGAAGATCGTGCTCCAGCGCATCTCCGCTGATCTCACCTATACTTGGCGCTACACCAGTTTGGAGTTGGAGTCCAAGGGGGTCTCGCGATCAGCGCGCACGCAGGGCGTGCTTACCTGAATCTCAGTGCCAGTGGAGCCGCGTCCTGCTGAAGCTTGACTTCAAGAACGCCTTCAAGGAACTTCGGCGGGATCGGCTCCTCACTGTCGTCCGGGAACGCTATCCATCTGCCTTTCCGCTCCTCTAGCAGACCTATGGCTCACCGGCGCACCTTTACTACTCGTCGTCTTCATCGAGTCGCAGCGCTGCTTTTACCAGGACTATCCGCTTGGTCGAGCTCTCTTTGCCCTCCTCGTCCAGCCCATCGTTGAAGCCTTGGACTTGGAGTTCAACTTTTGGTACCTGGACGATGCGACGTTGGGAGACACGCCTGGCAATGCACTCCATGCTCTGCAGCTGGTGGTCGAGTGGTCGGCCAACGTGGGACCGCAGTTGAACTCCCACAAGCTTGTTGAAGTCGGAGCTAGTCATTTCCGGGGCGGCGTCGGAGGAGGAGCGATTGGCTGTGTTGGAACAGTTCCGTGCTGTGGACCCTGGCAATTTGGGCCCGCAGCCTCAGGGAACCACTTTGCTTGGCAGCCCCCTCACTCTCCCCGCTATAGAGGCTGTGCTTCGGAAGAAGTCCGCAAACCTTCGGCGGTCTGCACACGCCTCGTGCTACTTTCCTCCCACTCCTCCTTCTTCCTGCTCCGTGTGTCAGTCTCCCTCCCTCGTCTCGTCTACTTTCTTCGCTGCGCTCCTGCATTCAAGAGGAGGGATCTGCTCGTCGACTACGACGCCAAGTTGAAGTCCGTCGTGGAGGAGCTTTTGAACTGCTCCTTTTCTCCCGAGGCCTGGCTCCAGTCGTCCCTGCCTGTGAAGAGTGGTGGGTTGTGAATTCTTCAGGCGGTGTACACGGCGATCCTGAGACAGGATTTCTCCTACTGTTCGTGCTTTCAGCTCTTGTACCGTTTCTTGATGTAATTTTGTCAGTAAATAAGTACAGAGTCTACGATCCAGGGGCTGCGGTGACCAATGTGGCAGCAGCACTTGTAATTCATTTCCGTTTGACTCCAGCCGCTCCACGCAACTCCTCGCTGCCACCACCCTCCGGAATGTGCTCGGTACGAAGAACCTGGCAGAAATCCTCTCAGATCGCGAGTGTATCTCCCACACGATGCAATCCAGCTTGGATGAGGCCACCGACCCGTACCGTAGGGCGTGAAGGTTGAGAGAGTCGAGATGTGAGTCCATAATCTTATACGAATCTACGAATGATGGAGGAGCCTGTCTCTAATTTCTTGAATACCCCCGCAGTTTAACTTATTTAACAGAAAGGACGTCCGCCTTCCCGTCCAACTCCAGCGCGCCACGGTGGCAGAAGCAGAAGCCACTTGTGAAGCACATGCTAAATTCATCGCGGCCGATGGTGCGATGAAGGCGAACAAGGCGCTGAAGGAGGCGAGTGACATCATGATGCAGAGCCCGGCGGCGTTGCAGGTGGGTCCCGGATTAATAACTCATTTAAGGCTACCCTGTGGCTAACCTCTGCTAAAAATACAAATTTCCAACGTTTCGCAGCACCGCTAACTCCAAACACCAAACACCATTTCGGCGGGGAATAAAAGTACAATCATCTTCCCGCTCCGGATCACCTCTCAATAAATTCTTTGCTGAATGAATGCTTATGTGATTAACAGTAATTTATTAAACGAATATAAATTGCTTAGTACGTATTTTAGCATAACAATCTAGAGCGCTTGTTGATAACTATATTAATTATTATTGTAACTTTATCCTACTGTAGTTAATTAGTCATAAATAGCGAAAGCCGGGACGTACTCGTCATAATTCCATTTGGGGAAAACCCGCTTGTACAGTGGCATCAAAACGGTGTCCTGCGACTTGAGTTGTCCGTCAAACACGCATTTCATGTGTCCATGAGTGCCTGAAATTGAGATTCAGCACAAATAGTGATAAAAGTGATAACGGGGCATTGGAGCCTTTCGATTTGCTTCTGCTTCCATCGATAATGCTCGTAATACCTAAAGGTTCCTTGATGTGGCCCCTTCTCCCGTATCTCGTCCGGAGCTCCACGGGCTTGAACCATTCAATGTCCTCTCGATTGAAAAACATGAAGCGGACCGTCGCCTTTCTCCCGTTGCATCTGAACGGATATCCACTCAGAAGGATCCGTTTGACGATGATACGAGAAGGGTCAATCGAAGACACGGAACCACTGCCAACATGCAACTGTAAGCGTGAATACCAAAAAGCGATTGGAGCAAAATCTTAATCCGGAAAAGAATTATTTGTTTTAGACTGTTTACCAATGACATATTTGATCCTTTAAACGCCAGTACCGAAGCAGTTGGAAAAACGATTGGGCCGATAATGGTGGCCACGCAGGAGGAGTTCTGCTGTCCAAATCTTAACATCTGCATGGAGCAAGAAAATATATCACCGTCAACAGTTCAGACTTATTCATTCGAAGGATTACCATTAGCTTGATCCAACTTGACCTTACCTTGTGTTTGTTTCCTGGCGTCACGTCGCTCAGAATCGGCTTGGCTTGGAAGCGATGAAACCCGACTTGAAACAGGGTGTGTTCCTTGTTCTTCAGGACTTCACCCAAATTAAGATGGAGGTTCAGTACAGAGACGCGAGTCTCATGACGCAGTAGGGAAAATAACGCGACGAAGGGCGATTGACCAGCAGTGGGCACGTGCGACGCTGAGTTCTTATCGATCGGTCGTAAGAACATGCTCACTCGCTGCCCAACAGGAATGAATCCGAACCCATCGTCCAGCGATTCCTTCAATATTTTCTTGTGTGTGTGCCGAAAGTTTTGAAATTGGAATAGTTGCGAATACTCCTTTGGCAAATTCTCGTTTGGATTCCAGGTCGAAGTTTTGAACGACTCAAGGCCACGATAACGCTGAAACCGTACTTTGGCTTCCTGGTCCATTGGCGTGTCAATCCAGTCTGGGAATTCGGCTTCGTCTCTTGCAGCTGGAATGACAGAATACGATCTTTTTAGGCAAAAATTATTCCTTGTTTTGTTGATCCCTATCAGCTTTCTATCAACTTACCTTTCTTCAGCGCAAGTTCTTTCTGTTCTTCATCCCAATCCATTTCATCATCTTCTTCGCTTCCTTCTTCGTCTTCATCCTCGCCTGACCCAGAACTTTCCAACTCTTCGTTGTCGGAGAAAATCTCATCGCCATCCTTTTCGGAATCGGAGTCGGCCAGCCAGTTTGCTTGGTATTCAGAAGTGCCTTTGGGCAAACGCCGCTGCTTTGCCATGCTATCTTGGCTCTCTGCGTCCATTTCACTATCCACGTCTGATAAGTCATCCGATGCCATCGACACGTTATCTGCGTCGTTATCCTGCGCCTCTTCATTCTCTCGTAACTCCTCCGGAATGTTGTTTGGGTCGTAAATAAATCTCGGCGGAGCAGCATTGAAATCATCTGGTTTGTACACCCACGGATTCTGGATCGGATTGACGTCGACCCGGAGAATCTGATACGTGCCTGCTCCAGTAATGTGCACATAACTGTAAGGATTCAAATTCCTGCGTCTGACATATCCTGTGACGTGCAGAATTTGTCCAAGAGGTTCCGATGGAGTATTAAGGTAAGAAGGCAGCAACTGATTAATGACGGGTTCGTCTCCGTGAATAACTTGACAGTTCTCAATCAGCATTCCTGATCGCATTGTGTACTGCTTAGGGATGCTCACTTTTGTCACGGTGAGCATTCGTAATAGATTAGCAATTTGACCAGGGTTGACCATAGGGTATATTTTCTCAAGCGGCAGAAATCGGTGTACAGATTTGAGGAAGGCCTTTTCCTCCGCCTACAATAAGTGAAACATGATTGAGTAAACCAAAAGGCAACACTGAAGAAAGGGGCCGAACTGTTCTGAAATCTACCTTTGTAAAATCAGCGGCGACACCCAGGAACGGAGTCGACATTCCTTGATTTTTCGCACACTTTAATAATGTTAGGGCTTCATCCGACAGCGGCTCCAGGATGGGAAGATAGAACAGGACGACATCGGACAATTTCATGATGTCCAAACATGTCCAGAAGTCATTCCTTGATGGAACGACGAACGTTAAGTTCTTCCCATTGTTTAATCTGAAAATTAAGTGAGGTAAGCAGCTTAGAAATTAATCGGGGATAAATCTAACCAACAGTAACAGCTTAACAGGTTTAGCGAACTTACTTCACATGAGACGTATTTCCACATTGTCCCAAGAAATTCGACGTCGATTTTGATTGGTCGAGGATATGTCGGAGTGTCAAGTTGGTGTTACACGCAGCAGACAATGGAATTAAGCACACATTGATGGGAGCTCCACGCATTCCGCCCAGCCGCTTCTTTTCGTCTAGCACGGCCTGAATTTTGTGATTCCTGTCAATCGCGGCTTGCTTTCGACGTGCCGCTTTGGGCAATGGATTCTTGAACTTCTTCTTGATGGTAGCAAGAGATACTCGACCTGGGCATCAAAGATCAAAGGTTAGATGAATCAATCCGCTTTATTTAACTAATTTAACTGTGAATTAACTTACCGCGAACTTCTGAGTCCAACACTCCTTTACTCCGGTGTTTTCCGCTCTTGTGTTTCTTATTCGTCTGGACCAGCGGACCCGGCCGATGGGGGACCTGGGCTGAATTCTTCATTCGACCCATGATTTCAGCAATTTAAAGATGGTAAGCTAACTCACCGAATCACCAACAAATCAGTTTAATGACAGAAATTACGAAGCTTTAAGAAAGATTCAGCAAAAGCACGTGTATGCTAAATCAACCCGTGCGCACATGCCAAGTCAGACAAGTATATGAAGATCTCTTGAAAGTTGAATCGCCGCCGCCTGCTTCTATTTTGTAGCGTATTTTAGGCTACGGGCTTACAACAAAGGAAAGTCTGTATGGATTCACTGACACCGACTGGAAGGACTTCTGATGAGATCGATTTTACGATTTATTAGATCAATTTCTATAAAAATTCTTTACACGAGCTATGTACAATGAAAAACCCTTAATTAGAACTTCGTGTTAATGAACGTGAATCCGTTGTTCGGAGCCTTGTTAACCCCTAAAATATGAACTTCGTCGATGGACTGGACTGAAAGCTCAGCGTACTTCGTGCTTGGTTGATAACTGTTGACAGCCTGCAGGTCGGGATTGTAAAGATCTTCAAGAGAACGCATGTTGTCCCCGATTATGTCGTTCACCTCCTTCTGCAGGGCGCTGCAGAAATCGTCCAGCGGCTGGGGAGAATTCATGATTAGTAGACGAATTAAGAGATACGTTCAAAATTCAGCTCGAATTTAGCTTACCAAATCATTGTCGTCGTATCCAAACGGGTTTTCGATTTCCCAACTATAAAATTTAATCAGCTTTATGTTTATCGGGATTTTCGTGACCATAATATAAAATCCTTCCGACGTACCCAATTTCCAGAATTCCCAGCAGTGTAAACGACGTGAATCCAACTGCAGGTATGGTCCACCATCCAAGGGTGGAAACCAACTGGAACGGCAGCGACAAAATGTGGATCCACAGCGCATGATGCAAATGGACAGAGTACGCGAGGGGAAGAGGCGTGCGAAGAATCCGTTCAAAGGAGCCGAGGTGCTCGATGAGACAAGTTAGAGCTGAAATTCAGCAAAGGCCAGACCAGAATCAGTAATATGCTTGTATAACCCACAAAAATGGCCATGCATGGGAAAGGTACCGAGATTCATCGTGACAATGACGGAGTTATCAACCATCTTCCTTAAGATCAAACTCTTCATGTAAATTGCAACGCAGTGGACGATTTCCATCGGAATATTCGTCTGGACCGGAACTCCTTTGCAGACGTACGAGAATTTCTTTCGCGTTGCCTTTTGAGTCATCAGAGCATGCGCCGACGATCTGTAATTCTTCTTCTGGAACGCGACCAGATTGCCAATCAACGCCTTGAGGTCATCGTAGTCGTAGCAGTACTCTTCGCGGAGGTAGTGCTTGACGGCGACGGGAAATGCGAGCACGCAGTTAATCATCGCCTTCTTCTCCTCGACCAGTTGTTGATCATGGCCGTCGACGGAGACCCAAATGCAGCAGATGAGGCGACGAGCGGCCTGGTTCATTCCGCTCCAGACTTTCCTCCCTTCGTAGTATCTGTCGTATGCTGTGTTGGTCCGAAAAACGAGCAGGAATCCGATGACCGTCCCCATTATCGGCACCAAAGCTGGTGTGAAGTCCATTGGGACGAAAATATCTAACCCACACACGGAAATTGTGTAGAACAAAACGAGGAAAACTTTCCACCACATTTTGGAGATGACAGTTCCCCTCAGCCCGACCGTGAACGACGATTTCTTCCACGGCCAGCTCCACAATCTCGTCTCGGAGTTTGTGTCAGTGTCGACGTCCGCGCCCGTGCCGTCGATGTTATTGTTTTTAGTCATGGCGCACTGGAAAAATCCTGGAAACTTCCTGGCAGCGAATAAACTGAAACCACGAGCAAGAGTGAATCACCACCGCATTAGTGGATCTGTTTCGCGATTCATTACCGTGCAAATTGCTGGAATTATTTGCATGCATTCCAGGATTAAATACATACTTTTAGCCATTTTGATGGAAGTTTCTCACATCTGTCGTGTGTTTACTTTACGAAACCGCAGCAGAACGAAACTGAGTGCAAGATGCGAAACAATTCGGCATCAGCAATTCAGCCACTGCCAAGAACAGCAAACAGCTCATTGCCATTTCCAATCCTCTAAACCCACAAATTGCGATTTGCGAATTTTTGAATCAATCTCGCCACACCAAAGCAGACCATCGACAGTCGACGCGGGTTCGAAGTCCAAAGTGAGAAGCTCTTTGAGCAACGAACGCGACGGCAACTGTTTAATTGTTAAAGGATGTGAATAGAATTGTGTCTATAAATAATTTTCATTGATTTTGCCATTACCATTCGGGCTCAATTCTCAATTCAAATGCGAATACACGACAAGCAGAGAATGCCTCAATTTTAAGCACCGCTAATCGTAAGTTTATTTAGTTAATTCAATCCGCAGCAGTTCGTCTGTTCGATACGACACCAAAATTACGATTGTGTACTTATTTAATTCAATTATGCTAGCAATTCAATTTGCTTGCTAAAATATTACAACGAACGAGCACTAAAAATTATGTTTAGTCTATCAGAATAGGACACACTCTTATCACGAGTGGAACTAATTTCCTTTACTTTCAAAAAGATCCAGTGCAGTAAGAAGTCGCATTTTAAATGTGCAGTACAGAAATCAGGAGTTAAAGAAAAGGAAACTTCACATTCTCAGGCAGCAATCACTGATTCGAAATTCCAACTTTCCGAGTTCCTTAAAGTACATTCTTAGAAGGGCACGCGAAAAAATCAGGATTTAAGACAAGCCAGCGCGGCGATGAAAAGAAGTGGAATTGTACAATTTTGATATTGATAATTAAGACGGTTACGGTTACTTATGCTTACAAAACTAAATTTTACACGTAAATCAAAATTCTGACAATGTCGCCATGCGCTGATCCCGAGATTTTCCACGGGACACGCACTGAGCCTTGAATTTGGCCTGATTGATGAATTGCCGTTCGCTCTTGGCCGTCTTGCTTCCAAAACCGTTCTCTTCAGTGTTGATTTTTGGTGATCCGAGCTCGAGAATCTGACGAACGAGGATGTTCTCGACCAAATGACGATTCATGCCCGATCCAAGGACCTGCATCGAACGAATATACGATCTTTAACCTATTCACGTTATTTAAGACTTCAACCTTTACCTGGCAAATGGCATCGTACTGTCGCTTCTTTGCCCACGAATCAACTTCAAGAACTTCTCCAACACCGAATTTGATGCTTTGGTTCGGGCCATTTCCTTCCTAGAAAAGAAAACAGCCCACCATGGTCAAAATTAGTTCAGTCCCAAAGGGGGCTCCGTGCTTTACCTCAACAGCGTGAAGAAAATCGCGGAAGCTGTGTTTCTGTTGGCGTCTGTCACGCTTGGCTTGGTATTTGTGCGACTGAACAGACAATTCTCTCAGTTTTGAAATGAGCGACTTCATGTTGATCTTGTCGGATTGACCGTTTGCGAATCCATTCTCTCCATGCGTGGAATCATCATCCGACGTGAAGTCCTCCTCTTCAGTGTCTGGCGCCAGTTCACAAGTTTCGACAAGAAGTGCCACAGCCTCACCCGCGCTCAAGCGAACTTCGAGGTCGGCCTCGTCCAAAAGATTCTGCAAAATGACCATCCATCTGGAGGAGACAGGACAAAGTTGCATAAAGTCACTCGAAGTGCTTGTCAATTCTCATTGACATTAGATTTTACCTTGCGGCTTTGGTGGTCAAGAATTCTGTCGGCATGACGGTCAGCAGAAGAGCCCATCCGGCAATTGCAGCCGAAGCCAAGCTGGCATTGCTGCTTTTTGGAATTTTAACAGTCGTCTTCATCGGGCTGGCGGTTGGATTCTGCGAGACATCGTTGTCGCTGTCTGGAGCTGCGCTCTTGGCTCCACGGCTGCTGACGCCAAACAAGGGTTCCAAAATTGCAAGAATTTTGCAGATGTCATCGAGCGGGAGCTCGGCCACAAATGCACCCAAGCACAATGCTTGACAGCACTAAAATAAATTCTCGGTTATTATTAACGCGCTTTAAAATTCTAATTCTGTGCATCATTTCGTATTCGTACTTACTTTAACTCGCACAGCAACCGAAGCCGTGTGATCGATAAGCAGTGATTGAAGCGATGGTTTCAATTCGTTAAAGTCTGCGGTGGCAGCCTCAATATCGACAGCCCCCACTTGAAGTGATGTAACGGAAGCTAAGGTAGCTGCGAGTCCCTTATCTGCAGTCAAACCGCGCTTAAATAGCTTCTCCGTATTATCTCGCAGAGTTTCACGTCTTCCGAGTACGAGCTCCGGGACAAATTGCTGACCAAAGATGGAAATTAGACTGTTCAAACTTGATGTCCGAAGATTTGCTGATTTTTCATTCATCCCGTCGACAGCCTCATTTATCTTCTCCTGGAGAACTTCACGACTTTGTGGTCCAATGATGCTCACGTCGTCATCGTAGTCGCCGTTGCCATTCTCTCCAACTTTGTGAAGATAGAAAGAGCGATTTTACATTGCACTTGCAATAACCTTTTGACACTTCAGAGGCTACCGGCTAGCAGGCAGATTTGTGATATTGACTTACTCTCGTCGCTTCCACGTTCAGAATTCATGCTTAGAACGCTTGCAGTGTCGTTCAAAGAGTCGTCATCCGAGTCATATGCATTCTTCTTAGATGATCGATGCCCTGCAATTTTCAAGATTAATTAAGAACTCATAAACCTAATCTATTGAATATGGCTGACAGATTAGGCTAGGTTTCATCTTTCGACAGTTCGACATTGCAATTATTATTCTGAAGAAAGTTCGCGAAGATGACCACATGCACAAAACACTCTTTAGGACAGGGACAGGTTAATGGTCGACTAGAGCGGTTACGACATGCAAAGGTTGACAAAACGATGCAAGACGTGAGGCAAATTATTTAGGAAAGAAAGAAGGTTCGGTTGGGATCGGAAGTGGGGTAAAATTAGCGGGTACGATTAAATACACATTAATGGCTAATAGGCTGATCAGCATTTGCTGGACTCAAGCACACCGATTGAATTACCTTGTGCTCCGTGTTTGGGAGTTCCCTTCCCAGACTTTCCTTTTGCTCTAGGCATGGCTGCCGTGTTGGAAAGATCAGAAGAAGGGATCTTAGCAATTAATTTACTCAGTCCGTGTTGAGAAAAGTGAAATTAGTGGAGTGTACAGGATAAACGGAAGAACGAAGTCTTAATTTCTTGATAACGTCAAGTTTGGCAATACGTTCACCTATTCAATAATTTGTGCTTATGGATCTCGTGTATGTACTCAAATTTTGGGGCCAGCCACGCAAAATAAGTACAAAATTTAGAGTAGAGCACTTACACACAAGTGTCAAAGTTAGTAATTGGGAAACAAAATATACGCAAGGTCAGCAGCGATGAAGATTTTGCAGATTGCCAGCTGATGTTCTTCTTGCAGTGCGATAGTAGGCTTTGATTTGATTACTCACTACACTAAATTCACTAGTTAACAGTTCAATTATGTAATTAATTAATTAATTATGCTGATCAAAATAGCAGTCTATGTTTCTTCGGATCTAAAGTTTCTTTACACAAGATGGTGAGCCAAGGAGACTTGTTTTTGCTGACTTTTAGCGAAGGTTGGGACTTTTTGCCATTAAAGATGGCGGAAGCTGAAGAGGACGATTCAATCAAGCTTCTTTCTCCAATAAACATTGCAAACTTTCCAAATTTCGACGGATTTGGCGATAATTTTGATGCAGACGAATAAATACGGTGACTGCGATGGGCGATCTGATGAGTTGTCAGCGCTGAACGAACGAATTGGCGACGAATTAACTAAATTTAGTTAAATATGGTATTTGCTGCTGCTGCTGCTGCTGCTGTAGTACTCGACATTGATGACGACAATGCAGAAACAGAAAGAACACGAGCAGATTGCACAAAAATGGGGTCCACAGTCCATATAAAAGAATGGCGAATACGCGAATACAGGCAAAGAAAGGTTGAGGTCGTCAATTTTAGCAGAGCACAGCCAAAAGCATGCATAAAAGCATGGGGAATTGTCCCGTCTTGTACGGTAAACGTAAATTCCCTTTTACAAGAAGCCAATAGCAATAGCCTTGAGCAAAGAGACTAACTGCGTGCGATTCGTCCCGCGACAGTACGAAAAGCTAGCCAACAACCAACTCGAATGAACTCTCGAAAATTCGCTGCACTGCATGGAAAATTTCTTATGGTGGAAACCTGGAAATTGAAATTGAAATATTGGAGCCTCGAAGCCTGGATATTGGAGAAACTGAACCCAGATTCATCTTCAACTGATAAAGCACACGTTATTTAATTAAGTGACCATTTCGTCGAATCTCGGATCCTCCGTCTTTGAATTTGGAAATTTTGACTTGATAAGGCGCAGGTATTCCTCATTTTGGAAACATATCGTGCTCACCATCTAAATTTGATGAATGTTTTGATTACAGATTATAGAGAATTTCTCGCTGATAGACTGTGCGGCTTCAAAATGGAAATGCAGACTTCAATAAACGGTGGCGGCAGCAGCGGTGCCGGAGGAGGTGCAGGAGGCGGAGTGCAAATGTCAAGCGCTCAGATCAAGGAAATGATGGCAAACGCGCAGAAAATCATTGAGCAAAGAAAACGGGCCTTACTTGGGATGGACCCGGGAGGAGCACCACAAGTCGCGTTGCCACCGCCTGGAATCGTAATACCTCAGTCGCCTGCGCCTGGAATTGTGATTCCTACACCACTCGTGGTGGTTCCGACAGCAGCAAGCCTGGTAGGCGTGAAACGTCCTCACGAGAATGATATGTTTGAGAGTGACAAGAAGAAGAAACTCGCTGAACTCCAAGCTCAGATTCAGAGCAAGCTTGCGGCCAACATCCTGATCAAAAGAGATGCGGTCGATGGCACCGCGGAGCCTTCCAAGCCCGTACCTCTACTTCTGGACAACGAAGGTAGAGCCGTCGACATGTCCGGCAAACATCTTTTATTCCCTCAGCATCAGCCGACATTGAAAGCAAATATTCGGGCCCAGCGGAAAGAACACAAGCCCGTATCACAGCAGGAGAAGCAGGAGCAGCAAGAAGAGATAGAAGAAGCACAGAGTAACAAGTATTTTGACAATCGACTTCCGCCAATCACCAACATCAAACAGAAGCGTGCAAAGAAAGCCTTGCAATTTAACGAACCCGGAAAGTACATTGCACAAGCTCACAGGCAGCGTATGCAAACTCAGTTGGCCAAACTCCAGCAAGAAATTGCCGATAAGGCGAGGAAGACTGGAATTTCGACCGCCGCTCGGCTCGCACGTCTCTCTGGTGCAGTTGCCAGCAAGGCGGAAAAGTCTGCCGAGTACATCCCGCAAGTGGAATGGTGGGATTCGCTTCTGTTTGAGGATGTCAAGGAGCGGGAGGACGGGAAAGACATTTTAACATATGATTCCCCGTTGAAGAAAGACTGCGTCACGAGTTTGATCGAGCACCCAACACAACTCCGTTGCCCAACCGATCCCCACAAGCCGGTGTACGTTCCTGTGTTCTTAACCAAGAAGGAAATGAAGAAACTCCGTCGACAGAACCGACGTGAGACGTGGAAGGAGAAGCAGGAGAAGATCCGACTCGGCCTGGAGCCCGCTGACCAGCCTAAAGTCCGAATTTCCAACTTGATGAGAGTGTTGGGGGTTGAGGCCGTGCAGGATCCGACGAAAATCGAGGCGCACGTGCGGCAGCAAATGGCGAAGCGGCTCAAGCAGCACAAAGACGCCAATCTTGCGAGGAAATTAACGCCGGAGCAGAAGAAGGAGAAAAAACTGAAGAAAATCAAAGAGGACGTTTCTCTAGGCGTGAATGTCAGCGTGTATCGCATCGACGACTTGTCGAACCAGGCCAAGAAGTTCAAAGTCGAGACGAATGCGAAACAGCTAACAATGACGGGCTGTGTTCTTCTCTACCGCGAATGCAACGTCATCGTCGTGGAAGGCGGACCCAAGCAGCAGAGAAAGTACAAGCGGCTGATGATGGGCAGAATCAAATGGAGCGAAGATTACGTTAAAGACAAGCCGGACACAGCGAACAAGTGCGTTCTGATATGGGAGGGGACGATGAAGGAGCGGGCGTTCTCCGACATTAAATTCAAGTTTGTCCAGACTGAAGAGCAGGGACGAGAGTACTTCAAGAAGCATGGCATCGAGCATTTCTGGGATTTGGCGCTCAGTGGGACCGTGCTGGAGAGTATAACAGAAAACGTCTAATATCTAGGTTCAGGATTAATTTACTGATTTTGCTGAGCACGTAATTTAATAAACTACGATTGCTAATCAAGATTAATAACTTATTTTAACATTTACACGTCTGATTAATGCGTCTTCGTTGTGTCTTAATCATGTCACTTACCGTCGTCGTTGTCGTCATCAACCATTGTGAATTGTACCTATGCAAATACTGGAAATAAATTATTATTGCTATCTTAATTTTGCCCTGGCAGAATTTTAATATCTAGCGTAGTATTTTTCTCCACATTTTATTCTAATCTGCACTGCTCTGTGAAAGCTCGAAAGTGAGCAGACGCCGAAACGCCATGAAAAGATTCAGATTATCGTTTAATTTCAAGTCATCTGGGAAAGATTCATGTTTGCCAGAGAGTCGGGTTGAGCCTAGAGGCAAGCCTTTATTCAAGGTGATGCGATGGGCCGAATCTAATTATAGAATCATCCTCAACTCAATACACAATTGTGTGCTACCTGTAAATGTTCATGCTGCAATGTTTTTGTCGCTGTCGCGTTCGCGTTCGTATCCCATTGTTGGTCCAAAACAAGGTCAAGATGAAATAACGAAAAAAGCGTTGAAATGTAAGCAGTACGGCCGTGTGTATGCACTATGCAGTAAGTTGGTCAGTTATCCTTCATCCCGGCCACGATCATGAGAATGAGAATGCAATAAGAACGTGCAATTCAATGATGAATCGGATTAACATTGGAAAATCCATTGTGGCCTGGCACAGCCGCAATTACGACGCAAGACGTCGCAGTCATTGTTGTGGGTACGCGTATGTCGAGGTTGGCCGTAGTCGTAATGAGTTGCCTAATTAGCGAATATCGAACATGTGAACGTGAACGTGAAGGAATTGTACAACAATCACATGCGCCTAATTTTTTCGTCACAGCCCGTCCCTCTTGCTTAATACTGCAAACTCCAAACTGCAGCAAGCAAGCTCAGGCAGCAAGTGCATTTGGCATTTTTGCTGAACTCTGAACAGACGTGAAGATTTGCTCATAAGATTGTGCGTATCAATGAATCGAGTTATAGCGAGCATTAAGGAGGCGTGTTGAATGAAGAGTAAACGTCTGCATTCAGCCTTTATCAGCGTCAGCGTGAGTAACTTGCAACAAGTTTTCGAAAGTAAAGTTGCATCAGTTGCAGTTCTGTCTTCATCTTCGTCGTGAGCTGTCGTCGTTCGTTTCTTAGTCTTCAGCTCAAAATTCAGTCTCTCTGCCCTCTGCGGCTGTGTTTAATTCTTTTCTAGCTCAGAATCACAAAAATGGCGTTCGTACCGATCACTGAAGAGGAGTCCAAATTGATTGTGCAGGTAAGACAAACTTGCGCTTGCGATTCTTGACTCCAGCGACCGAAAACCGGCAATCCGCAATCGTAGAAGAGATGCATTGAGAATTACGCAAATTACGTCGATACTTTGTGTTGTGATTTTCCAGTTCCGGAACAGAATTACCGACATGACATTCGACGAGGTGGAGAACCACGACATTTGCATGGTCGCCTGGCTACGAGGTAAGTTTTTTCAGTGTCTTGAGCCGCCCTGAGCCCCTTCTCCTGCAGTTAAACTTGTTAAATAGAATGCAGTGTGAATTTTCCCGTGTGTACCGCGTACGCGATGCGGTTTTGTGTAAACAGTAAAGGGTAAATGGTTTGTTCGTCCACAGCGAGGGAACATGACCTAGATAAAGCCGAGGAGATGATTCGTAATGTGAGTTAAGACAAGACTTTCTTTATGCTTTGCCTGATAATGTATGAATTAAGCCTGAGTTTTTGCTTCCTTATTTCGCTGTACATACTAATTTTGCTTTTTGCGCATTATTTAATTGACCAACACTTAAGCCTGAGTTAAGCAAGCACTTGGCGATAATTTCGTGTTTGCTCTCTCAATAGTCGAAAAACTACCTCGCATCGAAAGGCTACGACACAATTTTATCATGGCAGCCTCCAAAGCACTACGAGACGTGTTTTCCATATGAATTATGTGGCTACGACCGTGATGGGTACCCTGTCATCATAATTCCTCTCTGCGAATGGGACACTTACGCGAGAAAGGAGCTGGTCGCCGGGCGAAAGGAGGCGGTCAACAAATTCGTCCTTCAGTTTGCAGCCAAGGTCATGGCCAACGTGAAAGCACGCTCCAAGCCAGCAGAGAACATTTTGATAACGAAATACAATCTGATCTTCGACTTGAAAGGGCTGCGCCTGCATCATTTGACGTCGCCAGCAAGTAAGAATCAAGCAATCAGGGCGATGCTCCATATTCGTGATTGGTTCTTATTTTTGTGTGTCAATTCTCAGTTCAGGAGTTGATGTTCCCAAATTTTCGACTTTGCGAGCGTAATTTTCCGGAAACTCTTCGCCTCGCATACGTTGTTAATGGTAAGTTTGGATGTCCTACTTTTCAACTGTTGCGCTGAAGATATTTTCTTTTTCTGATTTTAGCTCCGAAAATCTTCGCTCTCGTCTTTCCGCTCATAAAAAGCATGCTCGCTGCTAAAACACTGAAAAGGGTGCAAGTCTACGACCATAATTCGGATAAATGGAAGCAACATCTTCTGAAAGTCGCGTCGGAAGAAGAGTTGCCAGAATTCTACGGTGGTAAACGGCCAGACACGTTACAGAAGAAAATTGAATACTTGAAGAGCATGGAAAGTGAGGAGACGATTGGACTAGGAGGAATCAGCGTCGATTCTCTGACGGAGGTGACTGTGAAGGCAGGCGATAAACTCATGCTGGACTACGAAGTGAAGGAGCCAAATTCAACAATTAGGTAAAGCTTAGACTGGCAATTTTAAACTTGGCATTAATTTAAATCGAAAATGTGTGCTAACAGCTGGATCTTCAAAACTGCGAGCTATGACATTGGATTCGCGCTGCTTCACAATGAAAACGAGGCTGTCATCCCACTCAAGAGAATCCACGCCAACGAACAAGTACAAGAAGGGTCATTCTCTTGCACCAAAACGGGAAAATGTAAGCCAAGCCAAGACAGCGACTCGCTTGGGCATTTTCTTGGAATTCGGTGATCAGTTGTTCAGTGCAATCAAATAATTCAATTGCGATGGCGTTGCTTGCTATTTTCAGATACGTTCGTCTTCGACAACACATTCAGCATGTTTCGGTCCAAAACAATCTACCATCTGATTGTGGTCGAAAACGGAGTGGACGCGGGTGTGGATGCCGCGGCCGAAGTCCGAGAAGAATGAAAATTGATCGATCGAGCCTGCAGCTAAAGCAGGATGCTAATTTATTTTATTAACTCGTAAATCGTTAAACTCTTTAACAGAACAGTACTTTAAGCAGTATTTAGTTTATTGATTAGTGATTTTACCCTGACGCACTTTACCGGATTTACGTAACTTTAATTCTTAACTTCTTAATTCTAACGTGATTAATAAAGATCACATTTTACCATTGCCATTGCCACTGGCGTTCCCGTTCACGTAATTGAATACAAACGAATTCTCTTTATCAATCGAGAACTTAAACCTTCCTCCTTCACATGGAACGGGAATGTACTTTTTCTCGTCCACCGTCGCCGGCAACTTGCTCCAGTTCGGAGCTCCCAGCATGTCGGAGGGCGTGTAATCGTAAATCGAGTGCGAGATGAGTTTATCAGGACAGAGCGACGCCGCTGCAAAATGGTCTGAAAAGGAATGAACAACAAAGTGTACTCAAGTAGGCTCTTTGCTTTTTTATGTGGTGAAGTTCATTTACCTGGCAAAGTGTCGTAAGACAACGAGTACGACGAAATTTTGACATCCACGCAATTCTCGATGATTGGTTCCGACTCCGCACTAGAAAACAGGTGAATTGACCGACAGTCTCGCAGCCGGAGCTGACTGGAGACGGAGCACAGCGTCGAATTGGTCGTTTCGCGCAGAAAAACGCTATAAAATGCAAAATTCGAATTTAGAATATAAATTTAAAAAGTATAAGCGTGCCAAAATTCCTGAAATGCACTGCTACCTTCCCCGAACTGGCCCGCACACAATCACGCAGTCATCACAGTCGTCAATATTCAGCGCAGCGACGTGGTCCAGCAAGTAAATCAAGCAGTTTTTGCAGTTTTGAATGACAATTTGCTGCCCATCAATGGAGCCAGGCTGCTTGAAGATTTCTGTGTCCGACTGATGCTCGATTCGGTGATTGGACACTTTCGGGCGTGAATCCCTGCAAAAATGTACAATGTCAGGAGTCAGGCGCCAGAGAGCTTGACAAAGCAGCTGCAATAAGCAGCCAACTTACCAAGAGTACTTTTTCACACTGTTGGTGTCCAGCGTGGCCTCTTCGTCTTCCAGGCCCACGTTTCGGCAGTCGAAACAGTTTATGAAGCTTCCAACGCAGCCCATCGCCAGTGTCACCGTCACCGCAAGCCGTTAGAACTTAGAATGTGGTCAATTTCATTCTTCTTTGCGTCTGCTGCAGCTGGAGCCAAAAACTTCTTCTTTCAAGTCTTTTATACACTCGTATGCATGCGTACACCTACGAACAAATTAATTCAACTCGAACTTCCAAACACAAACTCGACACAGGACAAGTCAAATCAATCAATCACACTTCCTTTCGTGCATGCGTTGCGAAGAAACCGGAGACAAAACAAATCTTGCACGACAAAGCGAAGCCGCTTCTTCGGCCGACGGGCTGGCCGGGCTCTGGAATGCCTGGAAGCGGCTCCAGCTCCAGCCAAAGTCTTTGTTGCAAATAATGCAAAGTAAACAGACTTATTTTTGGAACCTCGACTGTGCGTGCCGCGCGTGTCAGCAATTTGCTCATCACAAGCTGTCATTATCATTATTGAGTATTGACAAAAGGTCAATGAATTCACGAACCAATTCGTGTTTGTCAGCAGAGGTATCTCAAGATAATTTGTTATGCCCGTCGCCTTCATACTCAATTCACTCGAGTTTCTGACCAATAATCGATATCGATACTCAAACACGAGCATTAAATGCAATACGCGTTCGGTGACGAACTCCAACTCCAAGGCGAATTTTCAAAGCTCGTCTCACCTTGCCTGTTGGAAGGCAGTTAAACGGGAGCAGACAAAAGGATGAGGGTGGAAATGATCTCTCAACACACAAAGCCTGAGTAATTTTAATTACACCTCACATAAAATAAAACGCAATAAAACGCAATGAACTGAAATATTGTCCAGATTTCACGCTCTGCTCGTTAACACGAACTTAGCGGACCCTGCCGAGGTCATGCACGACCATAAACCGGATGCTAACGCAGCAATAACAATTGGAATTGAGATGCCCATTGCGTGTCCAGCCAAACAGTGATAATCAGAGATCTTAATTATGAGTGTGAGCTGGTCACTCCTTAACAAAATCAAGCCACCTGTACATAGTACGCTTTAGTTAATGGACCGTGCAATGCGAATTCAATCGGCGTGAGGTTGGCAATGCTCTCAGTAGAATAGGCTGGGTCGACTGGGTTCCAAGTCCCATGATCTCTTCCATGTTCATTTCTCTGATCCGTTTTGCATAATTGACAGCTGATCTTTAACAGCTATTGCTGTCGCACAGTCAAATCGCAATTGCGATTTCGAGATTCGTGAGTATTTTCGCCCAGATTTCCAGCCAAGCGCGAGCGCTGCAACATGGCTGAGCCAACAGCGCAAGAAAAACCAATACTTGATAAGGTAAGGAAAGACCGGCCAAGCAATGCTAAGCTCAGATAAGTACAAAACTAAAAGCAACAAGACAAATTCGGCAAATTGCTTAGTTAATTTTATCCTGCAGTTCCGGAAGAATGTCTACGATATTGAGTTGGATGAATTCGAGCAGCACGACATCTTCCTACTGTCTTGGTTGCGAGGTAAGCCACGCACTGTCATTTTGCCAGTACCAGCAATCATCAGTCTCCTCGATGGTCATCTCATTTTGTGATCTGATTTGCTTAATTTTAGCTCGAGAGTTGGATCTACCCAAGGCCGAACAGATGATGAGGAGGGTAAGTCACTGAAATACTGAAATCACGCTTAGCGCATGATAATCGTACTTTTGCCTTTTGGCAGTCGTTTGAATGGCGAGAAGCGGTCGGCTACAAGAAGATTCACGAGTGGGATCCCCCCGCCGAGTATCCCACCGCCTTTCTCTTCGACATTTACGGGTACGACAGTGAGGGTTGCCCCATAATCTTTGCACCGGTTGGCGAGTGGGACATTCGTAAGTACGCGGAGCGGGGTGAGAAAGATCTCTTTCTCCGCTTCATCCAGAAGATGAGCGTCAACGTGACAAACGAGGTCAAGGCCAAGATCAAAGCAACTGGAAAGTTCATCTCGCAGTTTGTGGCGATCTTCGACATGAAGGGCTTCTCCATGCGGCAGCTCACGTCATTCGCAGCAGTCGACGCAATGCTGGAATCCGTTCGCCAGTACGAAGCAAACTTCCCAGAGACACTCAAAGCTGCGTATATCATCAATGGTGTGTTAAGATCTTAAGGTTTCCATTTTTGCAACACTTACTATCTTCATTTGTACTACTTATTTTGTCTAGCGCCGAGGATTTTTGCAATCTTGTTCAAGTGAGTGACTTCTTAATGCAAAATGTCTGGCAAAATGTCTAAAATCCTTCTAGTCTGATAAAGCCACTGCTGTCAGCCCGGACGCTGTCGAAGGTTCAAATCTACGACTCGAATGCAGAGAAATGGAGGCCGATACTGCTGAATAACATCCCAACGGATCAAATTCCTACGATTTATGGCGGCACAGGCACCAAAGCATTGGTAATGAATTGGTTTCAACAGCGAACTTTGTCCTGCACGACACTCGGAACCGATAACGGCTTATCTCTTGCAGTATGCTTCCACACTGCAACGCGACCCGAGGTCATTGGCTTTGACCTTGCCTGAGAGTAATTCCGACGCCAAATTGAACCTATTTGTGGAGAAAATTGTCGGGCCCGGCACAGACTTGAAACTCGAGTACTACATTGATAAAACAGCCAGCAAAATCATGTAAGATTCTTAACGCATACGAATTGCCTTTTTCCTTGAGTCATAAAGAATTTTACTGTATTTTCAGCTGGAAATTCAGAATTCGTGACTTTGACATTGGATTTGCGATCAAGTACGAGAACACTGGCAGTGAAGTGGTCAAGTACCGGAAATACGAGAAGTCCAGGTCGAATGCTCTGGAAGAGGGCTCAGTGCGCTGCGAGAAGCCAGGAAAATGTGAGCCGAATGCCCTTTTGCCTTCATCTTTCCTGGGACGCAGAATATTATTAAGGTCTGAACTGAACTTATCTCTTTTAGATGTTGTTCTCTTCGACAACACGTACAGCCGAATTCGTGGGAAAATGGTAAATTACCTGATCAGAATTGAACAAGCTGATTCGCCCGAGACGACCGCCGCCGATGAAGACGGCAAGGACCTTGCAAACGCGTCTTTGCTACCGGCGATTCGTTCATAAACCTAAACCTAAGCTGGGATTCTTTTTAGTAGCAATTGCAAAGGATTACAATTTTATTTCTTCCTTTTTAGTAGCAGCAATTAGCGATTAGCAATTTAGAGTATCGGAAATAAAACATACATAAATATAAATGTGGTCCGTAATCAGTTAAATCAGTTAATCAGTAAGATCATCAAAGAGGAACGCAGCGACGCAGGACACGAGGACACCAACCGCGAACGAAGCGTAGAATTGGCGAACCCAGCGCGGGTCGACGACGTCTTCATCTTCAATGTCAGCCGCATTACTTTTGTCAGCGTGGCGAAGTTGATAGTACACGGTTTGAATCACCAACGCGAAGAGGAAGAGAGCAACAATGGCATGGCAAGCAGAGAACAGCTGCCTTGGTTCGGCTGCTTTTTGACTGGGACTCGCGTCTTCCACGACAGTGACGGCTGGGTTCGGCGTCAATTCAGGGGCAGGATCACGCTCGTTCTCTTCTTCCTTCTCGTCTTCTTCGTTTCCTGAAAAATACCGGCAAGACAGGACGGATTTTGATGGAATTAAGCAGAAAATCGTTACAACTGGAACTACGCTGCCGCACAGTTGCACACTTACGAATGACTGGATAGAGTCGTGTCATGGTCACGCAGGACCCAGTTACTGGGCACGGTACTTTGCACCGTGGACAAACTGGTACTGCCCTGAAAGAATCAATAATCAATATGGGAGTCAACAAGCCAACCTAAACTCAATTATCCATAGAGCCAATAGTTGAAGATCAATTGGTTAAATTCCTTACCCTTTACGTGATTTAGTTTGGTTGTAGCACGACTGACCGATGCAGCCCAGATGGTAGACATGACCGCAGGGAATGAAGACACCATTTGCAAATGCCCCGTCTTTCTCGTGAAGTTTCCAAACGTCCCGAATCAGATTTTTCTCAGGCTTTGTAGTCAACTCCACGTAACAAAGGCCGCAGATGAAGGCCATCCTGAAACACAGATGAAACCAGACAAAGAATTAATCGTTTACTAGCAAGTCGAACGAACTTACAACTAACTTGCAACTTGGATCCATTCCACTCACCGTGACTAATTTCTGATCACAATTCACAATCCACGGAATTTGAGCTCAGCTTACGGTGGAGGTTTTGCGTTCGGCTCGTTCCTCCAACAAAAAGACTTCAAGAGAGTTCTGATTTGAAAGCTGATTGAATTCGCATCCACTGCTAAGCTTTCGGTAGAATCGTCAAAGAAACATCTGGATAAACAGGTGTCATTTCGCAGTGTTCGTTTGGATGAACTTCATTCATTTTGATGAACACAACGCTACTTCACGATGCTGCGGTGCTTTAATATTCCAGAAATTAAAAGAAGTGGGTCTAATTCGCCAATTCCTGTCAATGGCACACATCCGTCCATCGCCCATGTGTTTCAATGGCCATTTTTGCTGTTGCCACTTCCGTCTACGTGATCAACGTGCAAAAATCCGAGCCATCGCTTCACAAGCCGAAACTTGGCTTGGTGTTGGCATAATAAGCCAATTTTCTCACTGTTATGCATGATGAGCCGACGAAACGCCGGAACCTTTGGCCTTGACTGTAACTAATCCTTTTAATTAAGTAATTACAGTTGCGTGATGATGATTTGAATGCCTTGTGCGTATTCTATTCGATAGCAATTCCCATGCTTCCTTGCCCAATTGTGTAACACTCCGCACTGATATAAAACTAAAGAAACTCAGCTTCGTGTACTTTATTCATTGACCATTGTCGAAATCGTTGGTGAAGAAACTTGAAGAATTCACTCATCGCAATAAAATGGCGGCTCCAACGTCCGAGGAAGTAGGATTGCTTAAAACGGTAGGGCCCCTCCAACGTAAATGGCCTAATTAACATTAACTTGGCAAAATTTCAATGAATTGCATTGCAGTTTCGCAGTAAAATTGGGGATTTGGGGCTGACAGGACAGCGGTGCAATGATTTGTACTTGCTTAGCTGGATAAGAGGTAGGGCCCGGGAAGGCCGGGATTATTCTTAGCTTGGAAAGAAGGGTATCCTTGCTTTAAACTTTAAAGTGTGACTGGCCCCTGACGCAGCTCGTGAGGGCGATCTGGGCAAGGCGGAACACATGCTGAGGCAGAGTGTGGAATGGCGCAAGAAAAACAACATAGAAGCGGTCTTGTCGTGGACGCCTCCGGTCGAGTTTACAGAAGAGTTGCCATTCCAGATCTCGGGATTCGATAAGGAAGGCTGTCCAAGTAAGTTTTTCTTGCAGCGTAGTTCAGAGTGAACACAAACTAACTGGATTCAACTGAATTTTAGTCGGCGTGCTTCCATTCGGCATTTGGGACGTGCGCAAGGTCATCGAAGCTGGGAAACGTGAAGCTTACGTCAAGTACAATGACCACTTCTTCGAGAAGTTGATTGAGAGCACGCAGAAGACGGAGGATTCCTTCACCCGCTTCGTGATCGTGTTCGATTTGGAAGGTTACAGCTTCAGGCAACTCACTGGGAAGGGATGCGTCGACACGGCGCTGGAAATTGTGAAGCGCTTCGAGGCAAATTACCCTGAGAGGCTCAAGACGGCCTTCCTCATCAACGCGCCGAGGGTATTCTCCATTCTCTTCTCACTCATCAAGCCCCTGCTCACACCGCGCACGCTCGCGAAAGTCCAGATTTACGGACCGAACTCGAACAAGTGGAAGCTCGCGCTCCTGAATAATATTCCAGCTGATCAGCTCCCAAGCAAGTACGGTGGAACGCAGAGTCTGTCGTTTAATGTGAGTAAAAAGCGCGGTGCGCGAATATTCAAATACGTGAATAGTCAAAAGCAAGCGTCAATGAATTCTGTTCCCGCCCAGTTTGCCAACTTGGCCAACTCCGCTGATGTGAATGGCGGTGACGGTGACGGGTCGATTGAGGTGACTGTTGGTGCCGGAGAGAAGCTAGAAGTCCAGTACGAGATCAGGCATGCGAAGACCAAACTCGAGTAAGATTTTTATTTCGTACACACGTGGCCCAGATCTTGATTTTTAACGGGTGACTCCGTGCAAAGGTGGAGATTCCAGACGGACGGCTTTGACATTGGCTTTGCGGTAAAATACGGGGCCGACGGACAAGAAGTGGTTCCTTACAAGAGGGCCGAGTCGCACGAGGCCGAGGAGATTGGGTCGTACACGTGTGACAAGACAGGGACATGTAAGCAATGGCTACAATTAATACCTGGAATTTCTTATTGATATTGGCAGCTTGATCTGTAAATCTGCATCTTATTCTTCAATTACAGACATGCTCCTGTTTGACAACACTTACAGCATGGTGCGCCCTAAGCAGCTGAGTTACATGGTGTCAATCACGTTGCCAGACGGAGTGGCCGAAGATGAAGAGGAAAACACATGTCTGTAGTCTGAAAATGCAAAAATGAATGAACCGAAAGCGCTGGCTTGTTATAGTAAATTCTTTAGACAAATGCAATTTGAGCACTCTGACTCCGACTTTAACAATAAACTCCTTCATTAAATAAACTTGATTTAATGAATCCTTTCCTGGTCCATTTTTTGTACCGACCTCATTTCCTCGCTACGTGGCATAATCTGCCAATCTCAGACACCTAACCAGATTTCATTCAGAAGCCATAACCTTGGCCGCAAAACGCGAAATATGTAATTAATATATTTAACAATAATTACCGGTCACGACTTGGGATAATTTAAATGGCTATAATTATCACAGTTTCATTGTTGCATGCGGCTACGGCACGTGAAATGTCTGCGGCAGCCTTCTGAATATGACTGACCCAGACTGATCTTATAATTAGGCTTACGTGAATTCCGTGAAGATTCCAGCACGCAATGTGGCACGGTTTGGCATGGCGTGAGCATTGTTGTCGCTGGAGGCTGAGTGGACCGCTGCTGGACGTTGAAAAAATTTAACCTTCGTTAGTATACGAAGGAGAATTAAAGTCTAGTGCAGCTCGCCGCGCTCGGGACAATTTCTGGATTCGCTGAAGTTATAAATGAGAAAAATATTCAGTCATTACCACTGTTCGTCCAGTTCTGCATTTCTGCACGAAGAGGATCACATTTGAGGCTGAACAAATAAAACTTGCGAAGCAAAATGGCTGAACCACCGACTGCTCAAGAGCTGGAACTTCTGAAAACGGTAAGCTAAACTGAATGACTATGTTGTGGTCATTTGGTGATTAATCCGTGTCTTGAACGGTGTTACAGTTCCGGAGCAAAATCACCGACTTGGGATTGGAAGGCCAGCGCGCTAATAATTTGTACTTGCTGAGCTGGATCCGAGGTGAGTTTAACTTAATTATTATACTGTTCTTATGATTGTACTGGAAGAGTGAACTGAATTATTCCAACTTAGCAAGAGATGGAGATCTCGACAAGGCGGAGGACATGCTACGAAAGAGTTTGGAATGGAGAAAAGAGAATGGCATAGACTCCATTCTCTCGGCCTGGACCCCACCGGCGGAATTTCTGGAGGAGCTCCCATTCCAAATTTCTGGTTATGATAAGGATGGATGTCCAAGTAAGTAAAATATAGTTTGCCATTTGTAGTGATGCAGTGCCAGTGAGCCGAACTAATCGAACTGATTTGGATATTTAGTTACTGTACTACCGTACGGGCGTTGGGACATTCGGAAGTTCATTGAAGCTGGAAAACGGGAGACTTACATGCAGTACAACAGTTACTTTAGAGAGAAGGTGATTGAAAACACTCAGAAGAATGTGGAAGCCTTCACGCAGTTCGTGGTCGTCGTGGACATGGAAGGTTATAGTTTTCGGCAGTTGACCGGAAAAGGATGTATGTCGGGCGGTGTCACACGTCACCTTTATTATCACCTAATTAAAGTTAACCTTGTGCTGTGCTAACTTCCGGTATTTATTTACGCTAGGCGTCGATACCGCGTTGGAAGTCACCAGGCGATTCGAAGCCAATTACCCGGAGCGTCTGAAAACCTGCATCGTCATCAACGCGCCGAAAGTATTTGCCGTTCTGTTTTCTCTCGTGAAGCCTTTGCTATCTCCACGAACACTGTCGAAGCTCCAAATTTTTGGATGCAATCCAGCAAAATGGAAGGTCGCGCTGCTGAACAACATCCCGGCCGATCAGCTTCCGATGAAATATGGCGGAACTCAAAATTTGGCTTTGAATGTAAGTTCGTCCAGTTTTAAATTGAAGAACTGCTAATCACAAGACAATACGTCCTTTTTTCAGTTCTCCAACTTGAGTGTGGGTGACTCGAACGGGTCTAGCGACGGGGACGGAGAGATCGAGGTCACGGTCGGGCCGGGAGAGAAACTGGAAGTGCAGTACGAGATTCGGCATGCGAAAACCAAGCTGGAGTACGTAAACTTTGGCCAGAACACCAAAACTTGTGTCAAATCCACATTAATCAGTTTTTTCCATTTCTTCTGTATTGACCAGATGGAAATTCAAGACCGACGGGTTTGACATTGGGTTCGCAGTCAAATACGGGAGTGGAGGCACTGAGGTGGTGCCGTACATACGATGCGATGCTCACGAAGCGGAGCAGGCCGGCTCCTTCACGTGCGACAAGACGGGAACGTGTAAGTTCTTGTCTTGAAGGACGAGTGATATCGAAATTTCAGGTCCCGTTAAGTATTTATTCTTTTTCCAGACACTTTCCTGTTCGATAACACGTACAGCGTGGTCCGGGGCAAGCAACTGAGTTACATGGTCTCGATCACGCTTCCCGACGGCGTCGCCGACGACGAAGAGAGCACTTGTCTGTGAATGGCTGACAGGACACTTTTTCGACGCGGTGCGGTGTTTAGTGTCTTTTAATACAATTCATAGCACATTAGCATTAGTAAACAGAGTAAACACACACCCTGTTCATTGTTGTAATTGTACCCTGACCATGTTAATGCAAAATATGAAAGCATGTACGTACATACGGCTCGACACAAATAATAAATATGAATTTGAGGTAGTGAAGTGAGCAATTAAACTTGTTTTCAATGCAAACCACTATAAAAGCCAAACCACCAAACAGTCAGAGGGTACCTTCAATGTTTACGTACTATTTACAAGTAATTTACTACTCACATGCAGAGCGCGCAGCGTTTCGTTGTAGAACCTTCTTTTGGTCAGTCTGATCTTCTGGTGACCTGCTTAATGGAATTATTTTCCTCCATTGCAACTCATATCGTAATCGCACATTTACGTTTCATTTCATTTTTTCGCAACGAGAAGTCACAATTCACGACGGCGACGCGACAACAGCGGCCCTGCAAAAATTTCATCTTAAATTAGTTTTTGTTGGAAGTATTTGGACTGCCTGTGACTGCGTGATGTCTGTACCAACTGAAAAAGAGCGGAGCCTTCTAGGTCAGGTAATTCCTTGTAGTTTTTAAAATGCCACGTTAAGTTCCACAAAACATGAGAAACGAGAAACATAAGTCAACTTCTCTCATTTCATTGCCGCTAGTTCCGAGAGAGGTTGAAAGATTTGGAGCTGAACGAAGAACAACAGCAAGACAGTTATCTCCTTCGATGGATCCGAGGTACGTTTACGCCAGAATAACATCTCAAGAACGAAAACAACGCTTTTTGCTCTTTCTCAGCTAGAGACCATGACATACCGAAGGCTGAAACTATGCTCCGTAATGTAAGTTACTTCTCTAAACGTTTTCATCTTTATTGTTAGTTAAATCTCATCTGATCCGTTTGCCGTTGCCGTCTGTCTAGTCACTCGAATGGAGGAAGGCCAACGACATTGACAACTTGCACTTGTGGGAAGTTCCCACACAGATGGCACAAGACTTCCCGTTCGTCATCAGTGGACTGGACCATGAAGGTTGTCCTGTTGGAATCTTGCCTCTTGGCAAGTGGGACGTGAAGAAGGCAGCCGAAGCCGGTTTGGCCGACACGTATGTCAAGTACGTCGATCACATCATGGTGCACCAGTACGGAGAGGCGCTCAGAACTCGCTGTTCGAAGGGCACAACACAGATCATCGTCGTCTTCGACATGGAAGGCTACTCCCTCCGTCAAGTCACGTCGCTCCCTGCGATACACGCAATTATGGAGACGGTGAAGAGGTTCGACTCGAATCACCCAGAAACTTTGAAGTTGGCGCCAATTATAAATGGTAAGGCCCGCCAGTTTCTTTCCTTGGCCACTTCACTTCTCATATGTCATTTTTTAATTCGAATTCCAGCGCCAATTTACTTCTGGATGGCCTACGAAATTGTGAAGCGTGTCATGTCGGCCAAAACGCTAACAAAAGTCGAAGTGCACGGCTCAAATCCGGCCAAGTGGAAACCATTCTTACTCAGCCACATTCCAGCCGCGTCACTCCCGACTGGCCTCGGCGGAAGCAATGTTGAGGCTCAGAAGGCCCTGGAAGGTTCTAGTTCAGCGACTTCAGCCGTAGATGTCCCAGCCGAAAAAGCCGCTGCAACGGAAGCAGAAAAGTCTAATAATAACTTGCCTACATAAAAATCACTGGAATCTCTTCACCGGTTTTAGGCTAAGTTTTAAACAAATACACGGCATTCTTAATTTATTCCATTTTTAATTCAGTTCGTGCATTGCAATTGTAAAATAAATGTACACATGCTAATTTCCGTGCATCGTCAGTGTTTACTTCTTTTTAAAGAACTTCCACCTCCTGGTGTATTCAAGTCCGAGGGAAAGATGGGGCTCGACGGGCTTTGAAAAAGGGACTGCCCAAAACCTGAATCAATCATAAATCGCATATGGCATATCGCGTGTAAAGAATTTCTTTTCCCAAATCACGCTTGCTGTTGTCTGGTCTTAATTTCGTACCTGAGGAGTTAAATGACATTCCTGTCGCCATCGGCACCGGCAGTTGAGTCGAATGGAAGATCCGTTGAGCTGAACTTGGCGGTTTAATGGTGCTGCCAAGAAAATCGCCGTAAGCCTTGCTTGCAGTAGTTTTGGGGTGTCCTGTCGGGATGACCAAAATTCGAAAATTATAGCTTGGGTTAATATTTCAGTATTTGGCACAATGAATCAGTGCACAGTGCAGAGTACTTACGAGAAGGGAAGAGGTTATTATTCGCCTTCGATAAATAGGCCAGCGTCTTGTGGGCTCCCAACCCCAATCCCAATGCCGTCGGCGGTCCAGTGTGGCGTGGTAGCACATGCGCTGGTGCAGATCTCCCTTTATCAGCGAGCATTGCCCTGCCGATACTCGTCCCACTGCCCTTCGCGTATCGTAACAAATTCCGGTGGCTCTCCATTTCTGTCACAGCCTTATCGTGTAAAACCTTTACTTTCGCCGCAAGCAGGATCACTGAATCCTTTGTCGACTGGAGCGCCAAGTTTAATTCTGAAATACAAAGAAAAACATTGCAAGTTGAGGGTGGGTGGAAGATATGTCCCTGCGGCCTTTGCCTGTTCCAAAAAATTACGATACGAACCTCCAGGCGAAAATAGTTTTGCACTGTCGCTTGATTTAAGCACTGTCTCGGCTTTCAGAATTTCTCGTTTGTACATCGCAATTTTCTCCTGGTAGGAGGCAAGAATCCCAAACAAGTAATTGTACGGAGCCCTTTGCTCTGCTTGTAGTGCAGGAGGTGTGTTGAGGACTACCAGCGTCATGTTGGCATCCTTTTTATCCTGGATAACGTAGTAGATTCGACATTCCAAGTTAACAAGTTGCACCTAGACCAAGCCAAGACACTGATAGAATTCAAATTTACCTTCTCAAGCTGTGCGTCCAAGGCTTCACATTCAAGAATCTGTCGATGAATTAAGGTTGACGTACTACTCAACTGCTGACGAATGCTCTCACAAGTTTCGGACACCTTCTCAATTGATCGCCCCACTGTGCTTGCTAACTCGCTTATTCCATTCTTCCCTGCAGTGATATGATCTCTGCGAAAATCAGTAAATCAGGAATCGAATTAGTCGATATAGTCGAAGTCGAATATTTGAAGGATGGGGCTCATTATCACATACTTCAGTCCATCCACCAACTCAATAAGTTCGACGGGCAACGGTTGATCTTGTAAGGTTCTCTCCTCCGGCCTCACAATCCCGCCGACAGTTCCACCGCCAGTCGCAAGCACTTGTGAAGGGTCGCTGTTGACCACCGGCGGCTGTATCCCACCCAACCCAGTGAATCCCACTGGATGGGTCTGTGCTTGTGGTTGGACAGCAGCTGCTTGAGTGGTGGCTGCAACTGTCGTTGGAGTGGCACCGAATGTTAATTTAATCGGAGTCACAGACGATGACGCTGACGTTGTCGCGCTCGCGCCAAGCGGTGCAATTGCTGCAGCAGGTGTCGTTGTAGTTGATGCTGTAGTTTTTGGAAGTGCACCGAAAGTGAATCCCGTACTTGGCATGGTAGTAATAGTGGTTGTGCCTCCCAAACCGAAACCTGTGTTCGTTTCTGCAGCAGGAGCGGATGAGGTTGCTGTTGTGCTAAATGCAGATGTTGGTTGGCTCTGGCTAGTGATGGGTTGTGCCCCAAACGAAATTCCCGTGGTAGCTGTTGATGTTACAGGAGCAGAAGCAGCGCTTGTTGCTCCAAAGGAGAATCCGGTGCTGGTTGCTGCAGGGGCACTTGCGCCACCCGCTCCAAACAGAGTGGATCCTGATCCTGCTTGTGGCTGCGAAATACTGGTGGCGGTGGCAGTTGGGATACTAAAGCCTGTTCCTGTAGTAGTTGTCCCGGTACCAGTGCCGAATAATGTCGAAGTTGGTTGGGCGGTGGCAGCACTAGCAGGCGTTGCAGCTGCGCCAAATGAAAAACCACCAGTTGCAACAGGCGCTGTAGTCGATCCAAACGAGAAACCGCCTCCAGTGGCAGGCTGGGTAGCAGTTGTAGATGGAAAGCTGAACGCACCTGTCCCAAGGGTACCTGCATTCGAAGTCGCTGGTGCACTGGCTCCGGTCCCAAACAAGGTCGATGTTGGCTGAACATTCCCAGTTGTACTGGTTCCAAATAATGTCGACGCTGACTGAGGCTGAGAAGTACCAGTTGTGCTGGTACCAAACAAAGTTGACGTGCCTGTGGACATGGGCTGAGCCGAAGGAAATGTGAAGCCTCCTGTAGGAGCTGCAGTTGAAGCTGCTGTTGAACCAAATAGACCACCACCGCCTGTGGATGGTTGTGCCGCAGTGGGAAAACTGAATCCGCCTGTGGACGTGGCGGAGCCACCCGATCCAAACAATCCTGTGCCAGTCGGTTGGGACGTCGTCGATCCAAATAAGCCGGTGCCAGTCGGTTGGGCAGTCGTAGATCCAAATAGGCCGGTGCCACCACTCGGTTGAGACGTGGACCCAAACAGGCCCGTGGTACCAGTCGGTTGGGAAGCCGTGGATCCAAACATTGAGCCAGTAGAAGCGGCGCCTGGCGCCGGTGAGGTTACACCGCCTCCAAACATGCTGTGCTCTGAGGCTCTGAACACTTTTCAATTAATTTCGAATATTGGAGGGTTAAGAAACTCACGCTCAACTTCAACAGTCAATCAGTGATAAGCATAAGTATCAAGTTAAGACTTTCAGGCTCCCAAATACAGGTCAATTAATTAATTGTCGTGTGGAGTCTCGCTCTCCAAGTCAGTCCAACTCCTAACCAAAGGAAAGTTCGAGTTTACCGTGCATTTCAAGTGTACGCGTCGATTGTTCTTCCCGCGAACGCGAGTCTTATGCATCGCTTTGTTCAAAGCTACTCCTGTTTCCGAGTTGGATTTGATGCCTGTGTCAAATAAATGTTTTTAATTGATAATATGGCATTCACGAGGTCACGAGTTTTATGACTCTATTTTAACATTATATTAAAGTTTTTAGTGTCCTGCAGTTGCATAATCGGAAAGATAGACAAGACGATACAACACGTGCTGAAGCTGAAGCTCACGCTGGGCGCTGATTGGAAAAGTAATCAGTAAAAGGTGAGATTGAATTAGGTCGTCAGTTCAAATTGATGTTGAAGTTGAAGTTGAAGTTGAACTCCTTGAGTCGATAATCTTGAAATCCTTTGCTTTTTTGCACCAAGCACTAAACATTAATGGCTCATTTCCCTTTTACTTTATGCGATGCCGTTTCTAGAATGATCGTAGGAATCACCAGCAAGCCAAAGCAAGTTATTACTCTCATTATGTTAATTATTAACTGCTTCTGCGTGCGTTAATGATCGTGCTCGTGCAATACTCGGTTGTCTGTCTTGTCTACGCTGCAGTGCAGTACAGAGTTGAGTAATACAATTAAAAGTGTCCGTCAATCAAGAATCAAAACATGAACCATCGCAGCTTTGTCTTCTACTCTGACTGCATCTGCGCCTCACGTAAGTATTTTGAACAAGCAAGCTAAGCAAATCTTGTCATGGAACTCCAAAGTGAACCACCTTCAAACGAAAACGAACTCGAAAAGCAGCTCGAACTCTTAGCTCGTTTGTAGACTACACGCTGTATTAATTCATTCTTGCATTGCTCAATTCCAACAATTACTCTTTATGCATATGCGTGTACAGACGGACAACCAGTAATTTTGCTGTAATAACATTAATACGTGATGTGGTGATATTGGTTTTGCTTTAGACACGCCGACTCCTCGACGACGTCGTAAATAGTAAATAAAGCTGAAGTCAAAATGGCTTGCCTGATTTTAATGACTGAGAGAGGCTCCCATCGCTGAGAACTGAAATCTAGTCAGGCGTTGAACGTTGAAGACTGGTGATTGTAACTGTGACACGAGCCTCTCACAAACTACTGACTGACTACTGTGAAGTTTACTGAAGTACGTTCGTTCGAGGATGGCGGCTCCGACGGAGAAAGAGTACGGGCTCCTGGCGAAGGTGAGCGATATCAGCAACCGAATCCAGCGGCGACTTGGAGCGAATTCCCTCAGTGAATTCTGATTCAATTGCTTGTTTTTAGTTTCGAGAGAATATCAAAGATTTGCCACTGAAAGATGACCAACAAGAGGACATGTTTCTGCTCACATGGATAAGAGCAAGAGAAAATGATTTGGGCAAGGCCGAAGATATGCTTAGAAAGGTACGTGAGAAGAGTGGCTGAAAAAGCTATCTATTCTATGTAGACCAGCCCAATTGAGTTTGATTTTACAGTCGCTCAAATGGCGCGAAGCGAATGACATTGAGAATATTTTCAATTGGACACCGCCACCGGAATTTGAGAAGGAATTTCCGTACGCCATAACCGGGAACGACCTTGAGGGCAGTCCCGGTAAGTTTTCTTCGCATTTTATCACTGATTAGTAGTGATTAGCGACATTATCTCTAATTTTATCATGCTTTGTCATGTTCTCAGTGCTCGTCTGCCCGCTCGGGCTCTGGGACGTTCGCAAAATCGTTGACGCCGGACAGCGGGATGTCTACGTCCGGTTTGTGGATCAAGTTTACTCGTCGCTGTACACCAAGTTGAAGGAGGAGCCTGCGCTGAAGAAGAATCAGACGCAGTTCTCGGTCGTCATTGACATGAAGGGTCTCACCCTCCGCCAGTTCACGTCACCTTCCAGTAAGTGCGTACAATTCGGAGCCATGGTCAATGGTCAATGGTAAAATGAGTCAATGATCAATCCCTTCTTCAGTGTCAAGTGTCTAGACGGCACCGCGAGATGAGATTAGGTGACCTCATCCTCGTCTTCATCTTTATCCATCACATAGACCTTTTGTTGTTCCTTCGGTTCCTCGTGCCATACCCTGCCAGTCTATTTTTAGACGCTGGGCCACCTTTTTCTGACTGCTGGCCGTCACAGACCTATTTTTAATACCAGACGGTTGTCGAATTGTTATTGTGTGAGTCGTTCGTAATCGTGACGAATGCGAGATTCGACGAGAACTTCATGGTGGACCAGAATTGAGAACCGTGAAGCTGATTCTTAACCTTCAATTTAATTTCAATGCATTTTAGAATGCAAATGGCCTTAATGTCGCTGTAGTTTGATGAAGGTCACTTATGTGAGGAATTTTCTTCATTCTCCTTATCAATGCAAGTACAATTGTTCAGTTTTTATGAATGGGCAGAAATATTTGGTTGAAGTTCAAGTGAGTTACGTTATGTATGGTCGGCAGTTAACAAGCCGATGATGAGGCCTTGGCATTGAACAGCAACGTGAAATGACGCGTTCGCTTGTTGGCATTGTTCATGCTAATTAGTGGCGAACACTAAGTTTGTATGCTGCTATTTTGTCTTTAGCTGTTGAAACGGTTTTGGAAACATTTCGTCGGTTCGAGTCCAACTTTCCCGAAACGCTCAAAACCGCACATGTCATAAACGGTAGGATTGCCAAAATTGACTTCGAGTTTTCCTGGAATCATTCGCCAACTAAAAGCAAGATTGTACTTTTACAGCTCCTCGAATCTTTCCAATGGCATTCGCCATCGTGAAACCACTTTTGTCCGGCCGAACTCTAAACAAGATCCAAATTTTTAGCTCCGACGCTAAGAAATGGAAGCCCATTCTGACCTCAGCTTTTCCAGGCCACATCCTTCCGGCAGAGTACGGTGGAACTCATGGCGGGTTGCAGATGCCTCGAAAGGAGACCCAGTCTACGAGTTCAGACGATAGACTGATTGGAGCCACGATTGCGGCTGGAGGCAAACTCCTCCTGGAGTTCGATGTCAAATCTGAAAATTCAATCCTGCAGTAAGCCCGCGTCAATTTTCTAAACAGGCGGTGTACAATTCGCGAATTCAAGTTGGGGAATTGTAATTCGCAGGTGGGAATTCAAGACTGACAACCACGACGTTGGATTCTCAATCACATACGGGACCAATCAGGAGTTTGTGCAAAACTACGCCAAATACGACGCGTGCGTCAACAAAGCTGAAGGAAAGTTATTGTGTCAGAGAACTGGAACATGTAAGAATTAATTACGAGCGAAGTTAATTGGGTTCTTAATCGTTAATTGGGCTAAATTATTATTGTTCTCATTGCCTCATTCATCATTCTTCAGACACACTCGCATTCGACAATTCCTACAGCCGACTGCGGTCAAAAACCGTCCACTACTTGGCAATTGTTTCTTCATCACTTGAAGCGTCCGCGTCCGAGGAGATTCGTAGAATTGGAAGTCAAGATGACAATGATTCCACGTCACTTTAACTCAGCAAGCAAAGCAAAGCAGTGAATAGTACATGCTCATACTTACACTTTTTGCTATTAAATCATTGCTCTGTCTCATCTGTGTGTCTTGGTTCAAATCTTAAAACTTGTTTCTAGTTTCGGGCACGTGCGTCCGGACTGAATTTGTAAATACAGGCAAATTATTCGCTGCGCTGCGCCGCGCCGGGCTCACTGACCGTTGACGTCAATTGCTCAACCCCTACTGTCTGCTTAGATTTGCACCAACACCAAGTCACCAGATGAACTTGCCCAAGCAGAAACTCTTGCAAATGCAATGCCAATCGTGCACTTCTGCGACCAAGTTACGCTTTGCTTGCGTTGAAATCAAGTTTATGACTTAAAGTTGCGTCAAGCCGTTCGTAGTTAACATTTTCACGGTTACGGTTACTTGAACTAAATACCACATTCGACATTCCAAACCACGCTGAATGCAATGCAATGCGCGTCTGGCAATGCCCTCGCAATTGTTGCGTTGTTGCGTACATCAAGTGGAATTGTTTTTGTTGATTGTTGCATCGGAGCCGGGTTTTTTTTGCCAGTGAGAAACTGAGATGGAAAAGTACACCCTTTTGGTTCATTTTGCATCTCATTGCGGGTAAAAGGACAATCAACGGCTTCAACGGAATCCTCTTCCGCATTGGTCTATTCCTACCTGAATTTGATCTTTCTTGGGATCCGAAGGTCTCCTTAAACGATCATGTCACAATCTGGCCTAGCCGCAGCCCCGTCCGAGGACGAAATTATTTGGGGCAGCTCTTGAATTCTGTAAACAAAACGAAATGGCAAGATACCAATTCTGTGCGAATGACATCAGCAAAATCGAACAACGAATGCAAAGATTGCAAGGCAATGCCGTCAACAAACTTTTGAATATGCAGAATTATGAATTTACGGTAAAACAAACAGTTTTAGCAGCTGCGCTTTCTCTTCTCCTTCGAACACTTGGGTCCTATCGAAAATTGGGTGGTGAGTTGTAATCATCATTAAAAGCAGCATTCTAACACAATAAAAATGTCAATTTGTAAATATAAAATTCGGGCCGGGCAATTCGAAGAAATTAGCATAGCACAGCAAATTCGTCTTTTCGACAATGACGGGTTGCTAGTAAGATCGACATGGCTCTAAATTAAGACACGATGAACCAAGTGGGCAGTGGGAATGAGCGGTGGGTACGCTGCGTTAATTAATTTTCATTTATTTAATACCAGTCCCAAATTGTGCAGTGTGACCACAGCAGTCGGACGGGTGCAACTCTAATTGGAGTTGGAATTACGAAATAATGACGACACCTTCCTGTGTAGACTTTGAATGGAAGGAAGACTGCAAATGCAAAATTGTGGCGAGACTAATTAACACGTACGCCTCAGAAGCTTCTAAACTCTTGCACCTGTCAGTGATACGGCGCAGATGCAGTGCAGAGTTACGAAACACTTCACGCCAAGATATTTCAAGAGAAGAAAAACCAACAGCCAAGATCGAACGTGGAATTAATTGATTTGGACTGGAAAATCTTCAAATAGGTACAGTCTAAACTTCTTCCGTGTTGTAAATCCCCAACAGCCTGCCTGACTAATTAAATAACTACTTTGTTGCAGAATGCCGAGTACATGCGCCAGCGCCGGGCCCACGAAGGTCACGATCTACGCTGTCAGCTGCTTGATCTTGGTTCTTGGCTACAACATCGTCGTGTCCGAGGCAGGAGCAGGGGCAATAAACATAAATAGACGCGACATGCAACCAGAACCAGAAGAGGCCAGTTTGGAAAGTCCAGTGGAATTTATGGCTAAGTTCACGGTGGCTGGAATGAGTGGACACGAGCCACTCTCATCAGCTGATGATCTGCTGGCCCAAGAACTTGTTTCAGAACTGCGTAGGGAATCCCGACAGCTTGGAAGGCCTGGCTAGTGGCAGTGGCTTGGCTAATCGTAATAAGAAGACAAGCTCTTTTTTCAATGTCATCAACTTCTGGCCAGGCGCTCGTTCCTGAGAATTGTGAATAAAAACGCTGCTGTTAGTATTTGTGGCTGTTTTTTGCCTGCTCGCCCTCACGCGTGCATGATTTCAATTTCAGCACAATTAAGAATTAAGTAATCTTCCAATCGACCAACGCCGACATGTGCCTTGTGTCCTTATCTTGATGCCGGCCGTCTAGGTCGCAGTCGTTATGCAATCTTTTGTCGCCAAAGTCCAGTTTTGGCCCAGCTTCACTTCTTCTTTAGGCACAATATCAAGAATTCCAGATTAATGATAATGTGCCAAGAACCAAGATGACAAGAATGATAAAGAAATTGGAGGGAAATTTGCAGATTGAACTCACAGCACGCACGGTAAATTGATAATTTGACATCTGATCGATGATTTGGTTCGAAGAAGTGGTCGGTCAAGGTGACATGTGGTGCCCGACCGTGCATTTGCCTGGTAACTCATGTCACGGCATCAGATTACGATTACAACGTGTTGCATGCAAATGCAATGTTCACAGTCAGTTTACACAGCATTACGAATTTTACAGCAGGCTACTATTACTATTAAAATTATGATTATGATCACAATTACGAATTACGATTACTTTGCATTGCAGAGCATTACTGCCACTACCACTGCATTACAACAAAGATAGGCAGTCAGCATGCATGAATTCTGTTCTGACGTAAACCAAACCAGATTCCTCGACTGCAGCTGCTATTCTGCAAAAAAAAATTTCGTACACTTTAAATTAAGGAGGGTACTCGTGCAGTTCAGGTTCATATTTTATTCATATCTTGCAAGCCAAGAGCCATAGAGGGTTTTTACCAAGAATTCAGTAGTAATTTTTTTATTCCTTTGTGTAGTTTTTGGAGCATTTTTTATGCCTTGAACAGCTGTCCTCGTCTTCTACGCGTTGACGCTAACCTGTTCCATACGGTCAGCCACATGTCAAGTTGATCTTCGGCTGTGGCTTGGCTGTGGCTGTGAGCAGGACTTATAAGCTAGCGTCGAGGGTTCGGCATGTCAAATACCTCCAAGACTCAAGCGAGGACACATCGAAGTTAAAATTTGCTTAGCACATACGTTAAGTTGTTCAGTTTGTCATTTACTCACTCACTCACTCATAACGTTAGTGAACTCACTCATAATTGCTATAATTTTGGCAAGGTTTACCGTGTTTTGTGTAGAAAACAAGTTAACGAAACTCTTCCTTAGCCAATTTGAAGTTATTGTCCAGGAATTAATTGATTCAAGAAATAGAAATAAAAGATAGAAGAAAAGATGACAAACGACGATCAGGCGTTGAAGGCTCAACGCGTTGCAGAATTTCGCGAAGAAGTCGCCGATGTGCTTCAGGGCGACTACGAATTCACGGAACATTATCTGATCAAATGGTTACGACGTAAGTTTGCATTTGTACGTTTTTATTAAGATTCGGCAGAGATTTTGCTTTGTATCATGTTTCTAATCGGCATCGATTTGATTTTGCAGGACACAAGTACGACGTTCAGAAAGCTGCGACAGCACTCCGAAAATACAAATCCTGGGACCTGAAGGCCATGATGGACAGCGGAAAAGTTCCCGACCTCAGCGAATTTGCACAAGATTTGCCAATCGATTATTGTGGCTTTGACAAGGAAGGCTGCCCAGGTAAGTTTAAAGGATACTACGGCCTTTTGCAATAAATTAACATCGAAATGCCTTGAATTACAGTTATATTCGTAAAACTCGGCAAATGGAACATCCAAAAGTACTGCGACCTGAAACGGAAGGAAGAGATTCTAATCTACGCAATCAACAATCTGGAGTCAACGATCAAAATCATGCAAAGTCAGCACTTCAACACGGGTGGAACGGTAAACTACGTCGTTGGAATCGTGGACATGGAAGGCTTCTCTCTGCGGCAGTGCCTCAACAAGGAGATCCTGAAGACGATGATCGAACTGATTCAGCTCTTGGAAGCGTACTACCCCGACATGGGAAAGGAATTCCACGCCGTCAACGTCGGAGCCGCCGCAATCGCAAACATGCTGCTCAAAATCGCGACGCCCTTCTTCGACAAGGAAACGCTGTCGCGACTCCACATTTACGGCGAGAACAAGAGCAAATGGAGGGAGACTCTCAGCGGGCTCGTCCCGGACTTGCAGCAGTATCCAGTCGAATTCCGGACGCAGCTGCTGGCCTCCTGCTGAGTGATGAACGAAGTTTGAGCCTCGTCACTCGTCTTCTCGTCTTCTGGAGCTTTTTACTTGACTTGACTTCGTATTTTTACGTTTTAGCATTTAGCATTACTTATTATTTTGCAAGGTAAATGCAATTCGCAATGTTTTTAGTTTTCTACATCAATCAAAAACGCACACAACACAAACACACGACCCGCATCATGCGCGTGCCTCGAAAACAACGTACCTCCACGTGTTAAGTTAAAATGTCAAATAAAAATACCACTTATGCAAAAAAAAGTCTACTTACGTTGAAGCCAGGTTTTGTTTGCAAATCTGTACAAATCTCGTCGCTCGCATTCGTCATTTGCATTGTTGCAGGACAGGACATGACAGGTGTTGATTCATGCAGCGCAGCGGCCTCTCGCCTGCTTCTGCTTCCCATTATCCTATTTCCTAATTTGAAGTGCAGCCAAGCCAAGACACGCGCTCGACGCATTTCTTGACCGTTTGGCCGCCCTGGCGTGTGCTCTGCTATGAAATTCTGATGAAATAATGCGAAAACAGTGGAATTCAAATGGCAAATGTAAATTGTGAATGAATGTAGGCTATGCCATGCATTTTGGTGGTCTTTGGTCTCAGCGTGCCCCAAATTCCCATAATTGGAGTTGCGCAACCCAATTTTTGCTGTACATTTGTGCATTGCCATATAATTTCCCTTTCGTGCTCCTCGGCCTGATTGCACCTTTCTGCTCACAGCTTGCTTTTGACTGTGTTGTTTACCTGCTTTTGCTGTGCTGCTGCGAAAACCGGTCACGCTGAACTGCTCAGCGAACAGCGATAAACGAATTAATGTATTAATTATCGAGCAGATCGGATTTACTTGCCATGCCGTTTGGTTGTCCGGATGAGCAGGCAATGCATGGGCGAATTCATTTTTCCTTGTTTCAAACGGGATAATGGAACGGAAACCTAATCTAATTAATTTTTCTATCAATACGGATGAGATTTAAGCCGAGATTTGGCAGATTCGTTCTAAATGTGCCTGAATGCGTAAATTGCTTAATACTGATGTTTGAACGCCGTTGCTTTTCTTATCACGAACGTCTCTCAGAATCAGGATCCCTTTCTCGTTAAAATTGTTCCATATTTTTCCGCGCGACATTGAAACGACCAACTCGAGGCTCAGACGACTCGACTGACCAACAATGGATAAAAATAACTCACCCTTTTATGAGTGGGCCAAGAAAATATTTACTGCGGCCCAAAAGTTCATGTTCAATGAACGGACCGCGACCGGGCCTTGAATTCGTTTCGTTCACTCGATCGGAGCATGTTTACGAAAGTCGAAGTCCAACAAAGTCGTTAAGCAAGGACTTTGTCCCATATTTAAAAACATGAAGGCTGAAATGGACTTGAAAATTCCAGCAACAATGCAAAGGCCGTCTGGAATGGGTCAAGTCAAATGCTGGCCCCACCATGCCATAAACTAGCTTCATTGTTGTGATGCCTTGCCTTGCCTATGCCCTCAGACGACCTTTTTCAGGTACGCTGGTTCAAAGACATAACAACAAATGCTTTATTAGTGCGTTGAGGTATTGCGACAATTCGGCTGTTTTGCGTATCGCGTGGGTTCTGTCACTTTCTAAACAAGTTTCCCTTTTCTTTTCCTTAACAAATTCTATCTGAAATCTTATGCATCTTGTGTCGCGTATGGCAGGCAGAACAGCGGAAGTGAGAAACCACCCCAAAATGTTGTACTGTCGTTGTCGTTGTCACTCGCATTTCGCAACTCGGACAAGACAGATTCAAGACAGGCGCCGACTTGAGGCTTCAAGATTAGTAACTGAGATTTGGGCCTACTGAGTTCAGTTTTCACTTTCAAGGGACAAATCCGGAGGAAAATTTGGAAAATGGTGTACGAATCGAAGCACGCGGCCGCCATGGCTCTCGTAAGTCTCAATTTTGTACCCCATCCTGCTCAATTGATTTGATTTGGACGTTTGATCCAGTTTCGAGAGAATTTGGCGGATATCATCCCTGAACTCGTCGAGTACAGACGCAAAGACTGGTACCTGGTCAAGTGGTTACAAGGTGAGTGCCAAAAACAGCCTTATTTTCGGCTAATTGATAATTTTAATTTTGATTTTGATTGATAATTTTTGGGTTTCTCCCTTTCAGAGTACGCTTTCGACGTGAAAAAGGCTGAAACCGCATTCCGGAAGGTAATTTCATTTTAATTTCCTGGTTTGGCCTCAGGCCAGGCACCAACTCATCACCGGCGCGTTTTTCAAACAGGCATACAAGTGGAGCTGCGATTTCAACCTTCCCGCCACACTCAACGAAGACTTTAGCGATTTCCGGAAGTTGTGCCCATATCAGCAGGATGGAATCAGTAAAGAAGGATTTCCGAGTAAGAATTTCACTGATCTAAAGCGCTGATTAGGCGGTGGCTAATTAATTCTAATTTCTTTTAGTCTTGCTGGTTCCCTTTGGACGCTGGAACGTACGTGGCATCATCGAGAGTGGAAACGAGGCCCGATTCATGCGATACGTCTTCCAGATGACTGAACGCAACGTCAACTTTATGCGGGACCGAGTGGAGGCAACGAACGAGGCGGTACAGAATGTAGTCATCATTTTCGACCTGAAAGGATACTCATTTTCGCAGCTTATGCATCGACCAAGTAAGAAAAATGCCTTTGCACTTGCTGGAAGGAGGCTTTACTAAATTCTTCCTGTTTCAGCAATCCAGTTTCTCTGCGAATGGACTCGACGGAGCGAGGAGCAGTACCCGCGCCAGTTGACGACGTTCTACGTGATAAATGCTCCGAAGATCCTGCCAATTCTTTTCAACCTTCTCAAACCAGTCATGAGCACCTACACAATCTCCGTCGTCAAGATCATCGGTCAAAACGAGGACCAGTGGCGGACTGCGCTGCTCAGCAAGATAGACGAGAGTCAGCTCGGTGTGGAGTACGGCGGTACGCGTAAGGCAAGCTTTCCGGATCTCGAAAGCTAACAGGAAGACAAACCAATGTATATCAGTGGCTCTGGCTATAACTTGAAAATGTGAACATGTTTTGTTGTATCATACGAATATTTAAATGGATTCCAACTCGGATGCCTTCAATCACGCAAGCGATTCTACTCTTTCAATTTCAACTAAAACTATACCCGAAAACTCTGATTCTGAATTCTATGACTAATTAAGCAAGACTCACTCAGTGTACAGTATTTTAGTTTGTAATCAAATCAAGGATAAGTAAGGGTAAAATATATTGATTGGCTATTTAAGGTCGATTAATAAATACTATCGTCTTAAATTACTGTTAATTTGGATTTGGCATTCATATATCACGCAAGCCTTGATTTCATACGTGGATCTGATATTTTGTCGTCGAGGTGGCTCTTAGAGTACGTTGGCTGGCCTTTCCATCGGTTCGATGATGGACACGACACTTAATTGGCATTTCACACGCACACCAAAGGATGCGTCCCAAACTTATTGTAAGACTCAGTGAATACTTGGGAATTCGAATTCGTGAATCTGCGTTACCGCAAATTGCGTCGTTGTTAACCTTCATGTGGTCCGCACTACCTTAATGAAGTACTGACCAGTGAATTCCAGTATGGAAGCGATAGAATATGAATCTGGTCGACTGGTCGCATTGTGTCTCATCCATCTCACACAGATCGTACATATTAAAGCCTGCAGTATGAAAAACCTTGGTCAAGCGGAACAAGTTGCAAAAACTTGCTCGATATGAAGCGATTGCTTCATATTTTAATTGCATGGAATGAATGGCTATAATTGTCCGAGACTGTTAGCTTAATGCTGGTTACCTGACCATTCCACTGGTGACTGGTGCTATGTTACAGCATGAAGGTAATAAAAACTTACTGGACATTGGACTTTCCTCTTGCATGACCATGGCAGACTCTCTTCTCCGGCGACTGGTGCATTCCCATTTCCCACACCATAAATGCGCACAACTGAGAATCCACGCATCCAGAGTCTTGCCACCTGCTAACTGAAAGCACGGTTCTGCGAATTCGCGAATTTCGTTCGGTTGCTAAAATTTCGAGGAAGCTGTGAGAAGCCAACCAAAATGCTGAAGATTTCACCGGAAGAGAAGAGTTTACTCAAAGAGGTATGCATTATAAGGGCACCGGGCGCGGCCAACATGTTTATAGTTGGCTAAACTGATTTTTGCAACTGTCCACGTTCTCAGCTCCGTGGCAGGATCCCAGACGTTTTGGAAGATGAAAGCGAATACAGAAATTCGGACGCCTTCCTCATAAATTGGCTTCTTCGTAAGTTAATTGTCGGAGTTTAAAATCCCGTAGAGGTAATTTCAAAAAACTTATCAACTTTCCAGATAAGAACCGGGACGTGCCTCAGGTTGAGTCTGAGTTCAGAAAAGTAAGTGGAATTGCTTCTGCCAAAGAAAATTACTAGCAAGGTTATATTGGGGTTTAGCATACAAAATGGAGACAGGAACAAAAAATTGAGGAGATTCACAAAGAAAAGATTGAAGATTTCGACCAGCTGATGCCCTACGAGCTCTATGGCTTGGATAAGGCAGGACGTCCAGGTGAATTTCAGTTTAATTATTCTGTTCTGTAATTACAAGCTGTCATCCTTTTTCTGTTTTCTTCATCGTGCAGTTGTTTGGGTGCAACTTGGCAGCTGGGACTTTGCCGGCCTCTGCAAGCAGGGCAAAGACGAGCAGATCACGCGTTACGGGTACCAGTTCTGCGAAAATATTGAACGGGCCATAATTGCGGAGCAGGGCCGACTGGACGAGAAGAACGGCGACGGTGGAGACAAAGAAGTTGTCTGGCAGTTTACTGGAATATTTGACATGGCAGGATTTTCATTCCGCCAAATCATGAACCCACGAAGTAAGACCCGTAATACAATTCAAATAACAACTTTTTTATTTTGCATCGAAATCTTGAACTCAGACCTTCTGTTCTGTTTGTGTTGTATTTTTCCAGCCGTGAAGTTGGTAACCAGTCTGGCAGCCGCGACTGAAGCCAATTGGCCTCTTCGGTGTGGCTGCCTGATTTTAATTAATTGTAAGTCAACAGCCAAAGCATTTCACAACCTGTTTGTGATACTGATTTGCTTATTCGCCTTGATTTGATTTTCAGCTCCCGCAGTCATCAAAGCATTTCTCGCAATCGTGAAGCCGTTCCTGAGCAAAACCACAAAGAGTGGAATACGCGTGCACGGATCGAATCGGGAAGAGTGGGAGCACGCGCTCCAGATGATAATCGACTCGGCAAACATTCCAATCGAGCTTGGTGGCAAGAGAAGCTCGTCTTTCTACGATACGGATACGAATGACAATCGTAACGAGTGACAAGACATGACGGCTCATGACTCCTTTGCTCTCTGCTCTGTTTTTGTTGATAATTGATAAATTAACGGCAATGGCCGTACATTGTAAATACCACCGTGTCGCGTTATCGTTCAAAATTGTTCCAGTATGCTAGTATCATTGTATTGTATTTGTATTTACAATTCTTCCAGCCACATTTTCTCATTCCAGTCATCCTCATTAATCACGCATGCCTGGCACGGCCTGCGTTTTTCCATGCGTGCAGCGCATCTGAAATATTTGCATGCAGGAGTCCAAAGTCAAGCCATTACGTAAAACAGTAAAAATTGAAGTACTAATTGACGACAAGAACCGAGCTTCTGTTGTGCTGTCTGCTATCATTGTTATTGTCATCACTGCGAGCGCGAAGCGTAGAAGCGCCCCGTCCCACTTTTTTGTTCCCTTCGGGCTCTTAATCGTGCTGCTGCATTGGTGCTCAAACTTCAAACCGTGTTTTAAAACATTTAAAAGTAAGTCGAAGACATGTTCGGCTGTCCGATACAATAAATAAATAACCTTGGGCCATCACATGCAATTCAGCAAATTCCAACAGTTTTTGTGGGTCGGCACATCGGCAGTGTTGTGCTCCTTGCGATTTGCCATCGCTATTTTTATGTGCATTGACACCGTCGTCGTCAGCGTGTGAACGTGAACATAATAAAGCCAAAGCAGTAAGCAGATTAACATGGAACCCACGTGCCAGTGAACACAATCGATTCTGAATTAAATTAATTGTTTGATATTCGCATTTCTTGGATGCCAAGCTCAATTGCTTCGTCAACTTTTGTACTGACAAAGTCTCGTACATTGCCATTCGCTCATCGATCACAGAAAAGAAGACTTAAATGATGCTAAGCCTGACGCAGAAAGAAGAGGAGCTCTTATCAGACGTAAGTTACTAGCATTTTGCACTGAGACTGGAGGGTGATACGAAATTCAACGCAATAGGCGAGTGACCTGTGACTGCTGTGACGACTGATCGACCTTTCTCGATTTCTTTTAGCTACGCGAGAGCCTTCTGGACGTATTTGAGTTCCAGGAAGACGAGTACAGACAGACAGACAGCTTTCTGGTGTCCTGGCTGAGATGTATGTTTTGAGCTTTGAGTTTTATTTTCGTCGTCGTCCGTGTTTACTTGCTCGCTCTTTCTTTCCTGGTGAACCCTTGAACGTAGTTTGTTTTGACGATTTGTTTTGACGTTTGTCGTGTAAAGTTTTAAGTTTGTAAAGTGAGTACTTTAACCTTTTCCCCGCAGTCAAGGAACACAACCTCGCCAAGACTGAAGCTGCCATCAGGAAGGTATGTTAGAATAGTACGCAGAAATGAGGTCAAATGGATGACTCAAATGAATCACACGCTTTCCGCACTTTTCATTTTATGAATCGCAGAATACGAAATGGCGAGAAGAGAACGAAATCCCACATTTGCACAAGGAAACGATCTTTGATCAAAAATTGCTGCCGTACGAGCATTATGGCCTGGACAAGGAAGGAAGGCCAGGTTAGACCGTCAATCAGTGCGATTGCGATTCGTGGCCATGTCGTGCCCTGCCATACCATGCAAAATCACACCAATTTCTTTGCGCAGTTGTTTGGGTCCCCTTCGGCCGTTTCTGGGATCTGAGCACAATTTCTCAGAATAATCTGCACAAAGAATTTGTGCGATTCAGTTACCAATTCTGTGAGAATATCGAGATCCGAATTCGGGATGAGTATTACAAAAGAGTGGAGGAAGACGGCCAGACAGTGTGGCAATTTGTCATTGTCATCGACGGCGGCGGATTTTCATACAGGCAGTTGCTGAATCCAAGAGGTAAGAGCAATATTAGCAATTCAAGCTACAATTACTTATTACTCATTTAATTACTCAATTATGCTCATTTCCCATGTAATTTATCGAATTGTGCAGCTCTCAAGCTCATTAAGGACCTCGTCAGCACGGCAGAGTCGAATTGGCCGCTGCGGTGTGGCGGAGTCGTCGTTATTAATGGTAAATTAGTGCCTTGCTCGATAAATTACCCAATCCGCGTTGCTTCATGTGTGATGGTTTTAATTCCAGCTCCAGGCATCGTAAAGACATTGTTCAACATTATCAAGCCACTCTTCAGCGAAACGACCCGATCAGTCTTTCAAATCTACGACAGCAACCGGGAACAATGGGAAAAGGTGCTGAAGGACAGAATCCCAGTCGAAATCATTCCAGTCTGCTTCGGCGGCGAGAGGCAGTCGGCCATTGATCAATATTACTTAAACTAGGCGCTTGATAATTAATTATTCCTCTCGCAATTGCAATTCCCGTACATTTTAAGAGTTTTACTAGTTCTTGAAACGCATTTACAGTAAACGGTTCTAAAAACAATAAACGACAATGAGGGCACACGACACAACATGACAGTTCAATTGCAAGGAGCATGAATAATAAATTTGACGTGACAGGATACCACAATGAGAATGGGAATACGAAAACTGAGCGTAGCGTAGCGCTGCTGATATGAATCACATGAAATCGTAATCGCAGTTTGCGGTGCGGTGAGGCATTGAGACATTGGGTCAACAGTCAACGCACTGGAGAGGAAATGTTGGTTAATTAAATGGCTGAGAAACACGACGTCAACGTCAAAATTTCCGTATCAATATTTGATAGCTTCGCTTTCGATATTCACAATGGGAATAAGAAGCTTGCAATGGTCTTGCCAGTATTGTATTGAGTCCTTCACCTTTCAGCCAGTGTGGTCTGGAATATCACAAATCGAGTCTCGAGAACAAATGATACTCGATAATAAGAATAATAACCACATTTCCATTGTGTCCTGTTCATCCAAAAGGTAACGTGCCGATTAAGTGCCTGTAAGTTTTAAAGTCGTGTCGTGTGTATTGCATGTAAATTCACAATCGTTGTAATTAATCTCAACTCCAGAATGAAGATAAAACCTCCCGGTGTCATCTCCACAATCGTCCTGATAATTGCCATTAGTGTCACTGCTTTTGCCAACGCTGCAATCAGCCGTCTAGAAGAATACTTCGAGTACGACGACGTCGACCGGCTAATTGGTGACAGTGACGAGTTAGCAGGAGCAGAGGAGAGGTGGCAGGGGCAGGGACCGAGTCCAGTAGATTATGCAGAGCCAGCGCAGGCATGGATTTACGACGTTAAACGTGATAACGATAACGAAATGCCATCGGATGTTACGAATACGGTTAAAGACTATGTAGAGCCACTTGAAAGACGAACTCCTCGGTGTTATCCAAGATGTATTAAGCTCTAAAGCGTATTCTAGAAGAACGACACGAGGTGCATGAAGATCCGACCGGTCTTCGTCGTCAGCATGTCTACGGAACGGCAGCTTGTGCAATTTCTTCATTGCCTATTACTGGAACCCATTCATTCATGTCACACACACTTCGTCATGTCATAAATAAGCTGAACTATTGCGAATTCTTGCCCAAGACCTTCGACCTTTTCTACGATAATATTTGCCATTTGCTGCGCTGTTGCTGCTTCTGCTGTTTGGATTCTTCTGATCAATTCCAGTTCACCAGTTCTCCAGCTACTCAGAAAGCGATAGAGCGTCATCGTCCAAAGCGCAGGCCAGGCCAGGAAAGAGCAAACCTTTCGACTCTGACAGTGAATAAGACGTCTTTGATTCATCGTTCATCTCATCCAGATCGAATTCCATATAGAAAAACGCAACTGCAAATGATGTCACTACAGCAGAATTACGATACGAATTACAAATTGCATTGGCACTTGATGAATAACGCAAGTCTGTTTCTTAGTAAAAATCAAGTCACTTATGCCTATGCCAGTTAAAGTTTGTACTTACGCGTTACGAGGGAACGACAAGTGGGTGTTATTAATTAGAGACGAGCGAAGACAAAATTAGAGTAATTGATTATTCACACTACGACGGACCACGACCACATTAACTCATCAACACCAGCTTCAACTTCACAAACGCTGATGAAAACTGAACACGCATTCCAATCTGTTAACTGTTAAACGTAATTACTCTCTAGGTCAGGTCTCAAGGTGGAACTTGGAAGCGTGCATCAGTTTCGAGAGTGATTAATAAATCATAACTGATTGAACATTGAATTAGTTAACAAGACTGTAGGCAGGCTTTCTGATTGATTAAGTTTAAATTCAGATCTGAGAACTCTTCAATTTATTCAACTCCAGCTGCCAATCTCGCTTCTCGCAAAGAACCGTAACAGATTGGACTCTGCAACAACGCCGGTAAGAAAGCTCAAACTAAGTCCAATTCTCGTAAGAATCAAATGCAGATGATCATCACATCAAGTCAAAATTGTGTGCATTGGGTTCTTTTGCCACAGAAATGAAGATCTGCATCCTCTTGTTCGTGACTCTCCTCCACGTAATCTGCGTTTCCTGCAGAAATCCACTCCAGAAGTCCAGCAGGGCCGCCACAGCCGCCAATATTGACGCTGGCATGAATACAAATTCGGTATCGGCTTTGAATCTGGACGAAAACCTCAGGTCAAATGCTGCCGAAGCGGTTTTGCACTCTTTTGAGGCCCGCAGCAGCGGCGTTGGCAGTAAAGTGACCAGCAGACAAACGAGCCCGGAGGACAACAAACAAGACGCAAAAGACGAATCCCAGCTGCCAGTGAAGTACGGAGGCAATTGGAGATTAAAGGCGAGATACCGAAGAGGAAGTGGAGTCAGCTCGAGTTCGAACCATTAAGGTACAAGTTACAGTTACAAGTATCAAATTAAAACGCAATGCAATAAATTATTTATTACCTCGTATTCATTCGAATCGAACAATCACATTAATCAGGTGTAAAATTAGCATGCAACTGATAAGCATTCGTGACTCATCTGCTGACAATCTGATACGATATGGAATGATTCAATGATTCGACAAAATGCAGACAAATTCGTGGAATGGCAGACTTTTCGTCAGTCTTGGAAAAATATGTTGCTTAAATTCAAGTCGGTCAACTTCTTCAGCTCATCTGCAAATGGTAAATCGGATTAATTTGCATTGATTTTTGTTGTTTATGCTCAATTGGATTGGGTTGGAACTTTTACCTTCGATTTCTAATAAATTGGACCCCTTGTTATTGAAAATTGCATAGAATTCACGGTTATTTGATGCTTTTGCTACCACCCAACATTCTGAGAGCAGTTTAACTGTGAGCTCGCCGTTTCCACCGCAATAACTGCAAGATGCAAATTACGAAATTAAATGCATGCACTTTCTAGCAGCAGGAAACAATTTTAACTCACTCTTTTAAATCTAATCGCAAATCCGCCAGCAATTTATACGCGTCTTGTTCAGTCGCCGTGCTTGGCCATGTCAATGTACTTTTCTCGGCCAAGTTGAGGTTATTGAAGTAAATGAATTTCACATTCGAAGACGTGAACTCCGCCGACGCAGGAATTTGAGTCAACGTTTTGGCGAGCGGGATTAAATTCACATTCAGGTACGTGTCGAGGTCAGACACGAGCTCCTCAGACAATGTGATTGAATCTGACGAAGGAAAATTCACAGTTAATTCCGCAATTCAATCTGGGGCTGGTTGAAAAAAATTTACCGTGAATGAGGACGGTGAGAAAGGAGTGCATAGCTTTATAGACCAGCACGTGAAAATGTTCCCTGTCTTTAACTTTAATTTGCTCGTATTCAGCCGGAAAATCTGAGGCGGGTGCAAATTCTACCTGAGGATCTTTGCATAGTGAAATGTGTGACTTCTTCTTGAAGACGAAGCCGGTCCTGGAGTCCCTTATTTTTGGCATGATGTCAAGCAAGAAGTAGTCATTAAAAACTTGTACGTCTGTCTGCGCAATTCCGCACCTGTCCAATCCGATCATTGTTCATATCTGCTTTCAGTACAGATTAAATGTTCACTTGAACTTACCACACTAATTTCTCAGACTGATAGAATAATACTTTGGACACGCTTGGAAATTCCAGCATCAGGCAATTATTAAAACTTTGGAAGTCAAGAAATAACTGTCGATCAAGCGGTTGAAATTGGAGTCCCTGAAATACTTCATTCACACCGCAGTTGTTCATGTCAATTCTTGGAAGGGTCTGAAATCCAGCAATAAATCATTGCAATCCGAAAATCGAAGGTCTAAATCCATAAACATTTCTGAGTTCTGGCCTCACAGAATCCATAAATCGACCAAGTTTGATCCTCAGCTGCCCAAGTCCGTTTTTCGCCACAAACTGCTCCAGAGTATCATGAAGGAATACAAATTTGCCATGCAGTTGTTTCAAGAGAGCTTGGTACACGTTATCCTGAATAGAATCACTCTGGTACTCAATCATTTCTAGGCCTTCGGGTGTCACCTTGGTCGAACTGGGCACAGTTAAAACCTGACATTGAAAGCATGGAAATTAATTATGCTACGTTCTAAATTTGAATATGGTTGTAATTCAATTGACGGCATTACAATGACAAACCAATATTGGGGTTCAGGCTCCAGAAAGACGTATCGCGCCTTCTGCGTGTTGACAGAATCACAGGAGGGTCGCGTGTGGAAGTTTCTGCAGCCAAATGTAATAAAGTAGTGAAGTTATCTGAACAAAAGCTTAAGAATATAAGACTTACTCAGCAAACTTAATAATGGCTTCGCACATGCCGACTTTTTTCAACTTGGTATTGGTATCGGTCCCTGGTGGGTAATAGTATAGGATTTTGGCTAGCTCGTGCTCGTCCTGTAAATCCAAGCAAACGCACAAGGCACAACCCGCGATTAAAGCAAAGCTAACCAGTGATAGTGAATCTAAATTAAATTAATTAGGGCTTACATCCGAGAAAGAGGAACTTTGAACGCCAGTGCTGGATTTTTCATCACCACCACGCCCGCCGCCTTCATCACCGCTGCTACTTTTGGCAGAATCACTTTTCTCTCTGGATAAACGCCTCCTAATCTTGTCTGTGTCGGCTGATGTTATTGTGTAATTAAAAACGTAGAACTCCTTCAGCTTTATCGTGTTCGTTTCCAGTTGCTCCATCATAAATAAAAATGCTTGATCTGAGTCCGGACAAGTTTTCGTAGTACCGATGGCCCTAAACCCTAATCAATCACAGTCACTAAAAGAGCCACGAAGATCCTCAAACCATTCTGGTAAAATTCAATGTTGCGTTCAAATTAAAAAGTTTCAGCATCGCGCTCTGAAGAAACTCAACTTCAAGAGACTCGACCGTTCTTTCTCCGTACCCGTCTGATTTGCGTTTGCGAAATCGTGTATATCAATTCGCGAAACAGCTCGTTCATTCCTGGCTCCCGCATCCTGCCACCTTTATCATTGGCCAACGGGAGTCTGACCAATCTATTTCTGCAAAATTTCGGTGTGCTTTTAGTCGCTGCTTGCGCACTGCGCAAGAGTTTCATAACTGTGACGAACATACTGGGTCCAGTAAAAAAAGATCTTTAATGAATACAACAGTCTGTCCGAATGAGTGTAAACGTTAATGACGTATCTTGTAACAAATAGAGTTCAGGTGTTAATTTATGCATGGTCCATTCTAAATCTTGCAGCAGATGACACATTTTGTTCGTAATTTATGATCTTAATGTCTTACAATCCAGTTTTTTGCTTAGACTTAGGGCAGGACTCACATCACGGCTGCAGTTTACGTCATGAAAACAGCAGCAGCATGCACGTATCAGCAAAGTCGGGCCTGAGACGCAAAGCGAAATTGTTGACGACCTTCGCGAGGAACGACGATCGGTCATGATGTTAAAGCACATTAGATTATAAATTTCAACACTTTAATTATCACAGAATGATAATCTTACAGATTTGTACGTCAAACTGGTACAAGTACAATGCAACAAAAAAAGTAATACCTAAGTAGTGTCAAAGCATAAATAGAAACAAGTTGCTCAAAGAAGAAGAGAACAAGTCCCGGATCTACTTTCCAAAACCGCCCGATCCAGCTTGAGCACTGGCGCTGGCGCTGGACGAAGAGATGCCTGCATTGAAGGGACCAAAACCAAGGTTGGCGCTAGAGGATTGAGCGTTTGCACTGGCGACCGACTGACTTTGACCGCCTCCTGGGTACCCGCCGTAGCCACCTCCAGGGTAGCCACCGTAGCCGCCTCCGGGATAACCTCCGTAGCCGCCTCCTGGATATCCTCCGTAGCCGCCTCCTGGATATCCTCCGTAGCCGCCTCCTGGGTATCCTCCGTAGCCAGGTCCATATCCTCCTCCATAGCCTCCATGGCCGAATCTACCACCGCGGCGTCCGTGATGTCCGTGATGTCCACGTTCGCGTCCGTATTCTGGGATAGGAAGGCAATACTCGTTTTAATCAGTAATTCAGGCTTCACGCACGAACGCATATTAATTGGCTGCAGGCTGGAACGAATTAAGAATGTGATAAATGATGTAACTTGACTTACGGGCAGACACGATGAACACGCCAAAAATAGCCAAGGCGAGGAGCAGAAGGAGCGCTCTGGAATACATGGCGGACGACGAGTAACAAAACAACAGCCAACAGCACAATTACAAAGCAAGACAGGAAAGATAAAAAACTAGTGGACTGAAGATGAAGATTGAAGGGTCTTGGGTGCAGTGCCGTTTAAATCTGACGTGAACATGAGCCAAATATGTGGTGGACAAAGTCTTTTATATCAGCGTGCGAGGTGATGCACTTGACGTCAGTCTTGGCTCGGTTTGGCTTCTTATCTTCCATTGCTATTGGTATTGTTGTGTTTTCGCAGTAGTTCTCTGTCAGGGTCACAGTCACAGTCAGTCTAAGTGTTATGCAAATGCTGATGAGTTTTGGTTTGATTACTACCATTACCTGAGTCATCATCGTTCGAAAAGAGAACCGGTTCTCACGTCCACCACGACACACGTAACGTCGTAATCAACGAAGAAAAATAGTTTCAAGTTCAATTCAGTAGCTTGCTGCTTGATACTTGATACATTCAAGTGGGGAATTCCAAAGGCGCTGCGTTCGCGTGGGGATTCTACAGGGTGCCTGTGCCTGTTGGATGAAGAATTTGGCAGTTAACAGCTTCAGCAAAGATGGAATGTAAGGTAATTCGTGAAAGGAGAAAGGCTCGGCCGAGTCAGAGCCAAGAGCCAAAACTTGAGGCACCCTGCAACAGCCAAATTGCTAATTGTAAATTGACAAAAGTCATTAAACATTAGGTAATAATTTCTTCAAGACCACGAAGTTCTCAATTGCTACAACTCAACACGAACTCAGGTACCTCAGAACTCAGTCCAAGACCAAGAAGCTTCTCTTCCTTCCGGTTTGGCGTTTGGTAGTTTGACCAACGTGGCCTTGTCATCAGTTAAGGTACCTCTTCGTGAAACAGAACAATGGGTCACATGCGTGAGACATTTTACTTGGCACCTGAACTGGTCACGCATGTTTGACTGGTGTGAATGCGAATATGATGATTCTTTCCTCATTTTGTCATTTTCACACTCGTGTCGTGACTTTTGTCGTTTCGATTATTTAGATCCCACGCATCGTGATAGACACGACGTGCCTGACGATTTGCCGGACACTGAGAGTAGAATGGGAATTGAGAGATCTGATAGGAGCTGTAAGTGTCTTGGAACCAAACGCAAAGTTGGGAGTTTCTTGATATTTTTCTTTTTTCCCTGGATGCCAAAATCAGAAAGTTGAAAGTGCATGATTCTTGGTTCAACCTTTGTTTAACCTTCTCCAGTTACCCATTCGCTGGATCCGGATTGCTCAAGTTGTTGACTGTGCTCAGTCCAATTCATGGATTGAACTTCAAGTTTTTATTGAACTGAATCCCGGAATCGCTCAATTGATTGCATTTTGCATAAGCCGCGCTAAGAATGAAACCTGTTTTGCATATAAATTAACGCCGCCGAGTCAGGCTCGGGCCACTCGGGCGGTAAGTCTAGTTTAATGGCACACCGGCGCACTTATCCTTATCCTTTTGCTCTTGCTTTGCGAGGCGGCCGTGATTACGCTAGCTACGGCGGCTGGGACTAAACCGCTTGACCTTGGACTCACTCCTTCATTATTACTCGGAAGGTGTTCGATTTATATTTACAGCGAAGTGGCAGCCTATTCCAAGAACCTGATGAATGATTGATGCTGATTCGGCGCGACCGCTGCGCTGCGCTACCAACTTTTTACTTGCCCGCAAAGGTTAGTTTGCTGACCATTCAAACTCAACTCAAGAGTTAATTCATTTCAACTGATTCCATTCAATTTCAGACTGTTATCGCTGCGCACGAGAATTTGCCTTGGAATCGTAGCTCGTGACTCGTGACTTGTGAAATCCAAAGTCCATTCGCCATTCAGAGTCCAAAGAGCAGCAAACAGCAGGGACTTCAAATCCGGCAATCCAATCGATTACTGAAAATCCAAATGCCCAGTCGGCAGCAGCAGCAGGACGGATGCGATAAGCACTCTGCTGAACTGCAATTGGACGCGCTTAAGGCACGTTCAAACTAAAATGTGTGCGAGGCATCATGCAGGCAGGTCGTGGTCGTGGTCCAATTACGCAAGCGCGAACGATTCTGTTTACTCTGCCGTGTCGGAAGGTCAATTAGGTGGCTGCTCTGGCGTCACTCGCCAGCCGTTAATTCAACGGCACTTGTTTCTGTTGTAGATAAATTAATTGCAGGCGGAGATCTTCTCCATTCAATGCAACATATTTTGCATGGAATTTATTGGACGTTTATGAATTGATTTATTCACTTTTCCTTACTATGAAATGTAAAATTGAGTAGTATTTCGTTCCAGCTTCGTAGGTTGGCACAAACTTCGAGTTTCCTTCCCAAACACCTTCAGTTTATGCAATATAAGCCAGCCATGCTTCTTTGTTGAGGTTGATGCATTTGCAGTGGCGTTTGGCAATGCAGCTCCACCGCTTAACGCAGTCACAGTATTGACGTTACTCGTACTCTTCCTCTGACTGGAAAACATCTGACCAAATATTGAACGCTCATGGACTTTGTTCCACTGGCCCGATGCATGCTGAATGAGTCTCTTCAGTGCAGGGCAAATCAGAATGCGCCGACGGGTACGTTTGTATCTTGTCTTCTGGGCTCTGAAGCCCTGATTTTGTAATTTTGGATCGGAATCATTTCGGAGCGGTGAGTCATCTAAAAATATGCAAATGCAGGGTGATGTCACTAAAAAATTGGCGAAATGGACCCAAAATAGAGCCAGGTTCAGAATTTGTTCGGTTAATTCGGTTTAATACCGCGCCATGCTGATTTGTAAATGCAGTCGTCGCTGCCAAATCCGAATCCGGACGGGGCTTGAAGGGTCTCAAAGTATTCAAAGTCAAGGTGTTTGTCGTCGTCGGCTTCAGCTACCAAGACTTCCGAGCTAAATGGAAACGAATACCTCCTGGAATGCATGTTCCTGGCTTACTGGCGAGGAAATTCGTATTCCCTAATTCGTCCATCTAGCATGAAATATACGACGTGTGCACTCACACGCACGCCGAATTTACGGGAATTCCCATATCGATGATTTGCATTCATTTCAAAGCCCGTGCCCAACACTCGCGTGAGTCAATTAATTGCATACGTTGCATATTTCCTCATAAATTGTCGTGTCATCAGCCTTGCACCAGTTTAATTTAAGACGTCGTACTCGTATTCTAATGCGCAAATCGCAAGTTCCAGCTCATGCTTTATAAATAACTGAATAACAACCTCGCGGACCTTAACCAATAACCACAGTCGCAGTATTGACGTCTGAGGCTGATTGTGATTGTTAGTAATTTTCATTTTCCACTTGATTAGACTGCTGGCTGGCTCAGACGAGAGACGATTAATCATTCGACGCGGAGCCGATTAATTGCCAGACCCACTTAGCAATAGCAGTACGAATTACTCACAGAGTTGGTTGGATTTTCTGCTTGTCGGTGGTAGATTATGTACGTGTTGCGGTAAAATTGACTGCGACTGCACTAAATAGTTTCTGATTGTCCCACATTCGAGAATTCGAGCCGAGTCATAATAGACACGAGCCGACAAGCCCTTGCCTTGCTTTAAACAACACGGGTCGAGCGGAGCTTGACTACTTGAATGAATGAAAGGAAGACAAGAAGACGGCCTTCAAGAATTTATTGGTGGCTAATTAAATCAGGGATTTGAAAAACCGAGTCTGGCCCAGACACGCTCGTGTGCTCGTGAGGACAAAAATAGCGTCAGTCAATTCAATTCATCAGCAAGCCAAAGCCTGGCCTGGCCTTATTTTCAATTCAACCTTCCACGCTCCGCGTTTGCGTTTGCATAAACGTAAATACAAATGATACAAATACGAATGCATACAAAGTTACAAAATACAATGTCTAATGTCTAAACAAAACGCGGAGTCACGTTCCAGTCGTCCACGGTCTAATTATAAGGCAAATACAAATATTATTACAAAATATACAAAATACAAGCAAACCTTTGCCTACGGGTTTTGGGATTTTCGGCTTGCCAATCTAAAAGTGTCTTGCTAAAAACACTGCCTGTCAGTCTCTGCATTTCTCTGGAGCATGTTTTGCATTTAGCATTTTTGCATTCGTTTAACGAGGCTTTGGAATTTATGCTCGTATTTATACGTAAATCCTGAAAAGGCTTTGCTTTTGTATTGAGCGAGTTGCATCGTACGTAAATATGAGAGCGATGACGATGCTTGTGGTGATGAGGCTCTCGCTTTTCCGCTTGTGTAACAATTCGCAAATCGCAATTCACGTTCACACTAGAGATGAGGCGTGGATCGGATAATTTCGGATAAACCGTGTCCAACCCGTATCCAATTGGATACGGGTCGGATGGATAATGAAACATATTTAAATTGCGGATTCGGGTTGGGTCGGATC